>PVJA010039779.1:0-18940 GCA_004027025.1 Myocastor coypus | reverse complement strand
GAACTTTTGGGTTGGAAAAAGGATGAAGAACATGGGGAGCAAACACTGACCTCATAGATAAAGTACACTTTGGCTCCTGTGTATATTCCCATGCGCACCACAGCGCGGACGGCAGCATTCATACCTGTGAAGGGTACAGGAACAACTGTTACTGAAGAGCCAGGGGCTAATTATGATTCTGCTATTCATTGATGGAGACTGAGCAGGTTGCATAACTTCTCCTAATATGAGAAGCTAGCGCACTAATTAGCATAAAGATGGAGAGAAGCTGCAGGTACAACACGGCATTTTGCATGTTAGGGTTCATCTGTGGATGGCTATGGTCATTGTAAAAGAGCCCCGAGCGAGTGCCTAGCGTTTGGTGCATTGCCACCTCCTCTCCGCAGCTCTATCCAATCCCAACACGGCAGAGGGCAGGTACTTATAATCACACGACTCCAAACACAACTCCCAAGACTCAACAGGGCAACTGGTCTGTGACTTGAGGTCAAAACTTGGTTATCTCAACACTAGCTATCAGTGTTTAAAAATTTTATGTGGGCCCGGCGGGATGGCTCAGTGGTCTAAAGCGCCAGCTTGGGAAAGCTTGGGTGGCTTCAGGAACCACGGTTCAATCCCCAGCACCACATGCTGCGCCAGCCCTGCCCTCGGGGTGGGTTGAGCCAGCCATAAAAATGAATGAATAAACAAACAAAGGTTCCGAAACAAGAAAAAAATAAATAAATGAAATTTAAAAAAAAATTAAAAAAAATAAAAATTTTATGTGATGGTTTTACATGCAAAACAAATCAAGAATTATTAGGTGAACTACAGCTGCCTACTATAATTGACCATATCCAGGTAAATCAAGGGGAGATAAAACACTTAGAGGGAATTTAGAGCATCGCTATGCAATATATTATTATGTAAGTCAGGTAGATCCCATTTGCCTTCCTCTTGCACCCCACTTTTGGAAGCTGGAAGCTTCCTTGGCAGCACCTCTGGCTCGGCACCTGAACAGCCCTGCATCTTTGCCTGGGCAAAGGGCCCTTTCCTGAGAGATGCCTTCAGAATGGAGAAGAGCTGAGCTTTCTAGCTGCTCCAAATCTCCATGTGTTAAAATTTTGGAAACATCCCAGAACTGGACATGTTGCAGAATATGTGAGGTAGTGTGAGGCTTTGCCAAACAAATGCACAAAGAAGCAGCTCTCCAAGAATATGGTGTGAGTGACAAGAAGACTGAATTTGTATGGTGAATTGGCTCCAAAGGTGGGTAAAAGTAGTCCTGAATTCAGTGCCTCTGAAAGGTCACACTAACGAATGACATTGCCTATTTGCTGAAAAAACCCTGAGGCAGGTACGTTGTGGAAATAAGCACATGCTAAGATACTTCCCAGATCGATGGATGAGTGTCCATGTATATATCTAGTGGTCTTTTAGCTTCATATTCAAACCTAGTTTATTACATGAAAATTTTTAATAACTTCATTAATTGGATTACATATCTCCAGAATGTCAAACTCTTTCAAATGCAAGGCAATTATTTTATCCTCTTAATTTTCTCCTCCCCGTGTGCTTTCCTGATGAGCAGCACGATTTTTCTTCGCTGTCATTCAAACAGGATACTACGGATACCCTCAATAGCTCCTGTTCTTAAAAAATGTCAGCTTTTCCTAACACTCCTGCCTGAATCTCACCATTTTCCTCTAATGTTATTTATGCCAGATACTGGTCGGAATGCCGACAGCAGTTTTTTCTTTTCTTTTTTTTTTTTTTCCAAATGACTTATACATACATTCTTTTAGGGCTGGCAAGATAGCTCAGTGGACTAAGCACCTGCTTAGGCAAGCACAGGCAAAAGGGCTCAATCACTGGCACTACATGCTGTGCTGGCCCTGCCTCAGGCACACTAAGTAGCTGGCCACCGAGACTGGGCATGGTGGCGCACACCTGTAATCCCAGCGCTGGAGAGGCTGAAAACAGGAGGCTCACCATGAGTCTGAGCTGCATAGTAAGACCCTGTACCAAATACATTTAAAAAAAATACATTCTTTTATTTAAAATGTTTATAGATGAGATAATATCTATATAAGCCACTTCTTGAAAAACATGGTATGATGTCACATTGCTACAAAGGGTGACCAAAAATATGGTGATTACTTGAATTTTTAAAATAATAATAAATTATTATAATAAGACACCTTGGCTTTGAAATACCCCTTTCACTTCAAGCACACTTATTCCATCACTTTGTCATTTTAGAAGCAGTCTGGAAGACTTCTTTCTTGTCTCTACAAGGTCTCATAAATGACACGGTGACTGCTGCTGCCGAGCACCATTCCGCAGATGGGCAGTCAGGCAGGCTGGCTCATAAAAGATGACTCCGTGTCTTCATGAACCTTATTTACTGGATTGGGCATTGCGAGGCTCCTGGCTCTTCTCCAAAGTCAAAATGATTTTGTAAAATGAAAGGCAAGCATGTTCTAAATCAATTCAGCACCCCAGGGCCACCATGACAGCACAATGAAAGACGCTCATGAAAGGATTTCCAAAACCATTTTGCAAAGTGGCAAAAGTGGTGAGATAAGTGTATTTGAAACCAGATGAGTATTCTGAGGAGGGCTAAAGGCAATATATGTTTCTATAATGTAGTTTTTTTCTTAAGCATACACAGTTTCAATCACATGTCCTATTTTCCTGTGTGTAGTTTCATACTTGTTAGTTCTTTCTGCATACAGCAGTGCTTGAGAAGTTCTCTCCAGTAAGGGTGCTGAGAGAAGACAATTCAAGCTCCTCACAGGTGGGTCAGACCAGGCTCTGGGGATTCTCCTCCCTCTTCAGGGGCACCAGGAAGTTTCTCCGTTTGACCCTCGGCATCTGTCCCGCTCATGCTTCTTCTGGGAGGCCCCTCCTGCTCCTCTGACATGACTTTCTGGCTTCCCCTTCATCCAACTCCCTTTATTCCTCACAGACAGAACCACCTCCTTGTTGGGTGTTCACACCTGAGGTATGTCATTGCGCCTGGGAGTGGGTGCAGGCCTCTCTCAGGCATTTCTAACCTACACTCCACACTGGCTTCTTTGTTTCCCCCTTGTTTCCTGTCCTCCAAGCCCAACTCCCCACTCAGCCTGTATAGAAGGATGACTGTCCTGGAGCTAACATTCCTCAGGCTTCCATCCAAAGAACAGTTCTTCCCAGTCTCCTGACACACTTTGGTATAGGACTTTATGCTAAACCACTAATGTGTGGATTAACTGCCAAACACCAGAAATTAGGGGACAAAGCAGCAGAGTGAATGCCTTTTGCCCTTTTGTTTTCTCCTCTGAAGACATCATTTCTACAGGGCCTTTCCTCTACATGAACAACCCTGGGGACTTAGAAAATGTACATGGGAAAGAAATGGCAGAAGGAACGAAATTGTTAAAAGCTGAATGCAATAGAAAGCTGACCTCCAAGAGACTCCAGTACAGGATTATCTGTCCCCAATAGCAACTTGTGTTCCTCAAAGTCTAACAACAGCCTCTGGGCTGGATTAGCCTCCCAGACCTGCTGTCATGCCCTGGGGCACTTGGTCAAGCCCAGGCTGCTAGGCTGATCTCCAGGCCTTCCCAGGTGGAGCCTGAGGTTTACATTTGCGACAGTTCCCGAGTTGTACTGGGAACCATGCTAGATTAAGACACAGTGCTCTAAACCCTAGAGGGCTTTTTTTTTTTTTTTTTTTTTCCTTTGCAAGTTGGCAGTGAAATCAAGTATCCTTTTTTTTCCTCCTTTAGTTTAGAACTAGCCTGTGGCATCCAGGTCAGTGCAGGGATGGAGCCCAGGAGCCTGCTGGGTGGAATCTCACAGGAAGTCTGCTGGGGTCCTGAAACTCCCTGAAGGTATAAGAAAGCTGAGACTCAGTGGGGATAAACTTATCAGCCCAAGGTAACACAATTAATAGATGGTGGAGTGCAACTTAAATATTATTATTATTATTATTATTATTTGCAGTCCTGGGGGCTGAAACCAGGGCCATTGGATTGAGATCTTTCCCAATTCTGTTTAATTTTTTTTTTACTGTGAGATAGGGTCTCACTAAGTTGCTAATGTGACCAGGCTGGGCTTTTTTGGCATCCTCCTGCCTAAACCTCCCAGACTGCTTGGATTAAAAGACTTCCCAATTTTCTCTCTTTAAGTGGCTACATATTTGAATTAACAGAGAGAACATCACAGAAAAAGAAAGCTGACAGGGCCAGATTGTCAACTGCTTAGGAGCAAGGCCCCCTTGGGTTGTAGGCTCCTTTGAATCAGTACGCAGTCTACAACGTGCTGCCTTGGGCTGAGCTATTTGAGTTGAAGCCCAGTTTGCGGAAGATGAGCTCCAGGAAACTCAGCCTGCTCCATACGGTGAGTGGAGAGTGGGTTTTGGAGGACAGGAAACAGGAAATGAAAGAAGCCAGTGTGGAGACACAAAGTCTGACATTTTGATTTGACAGTCTCATGCAGGTACATCGTATTGCTTAGGTCTACCCGTGGGCACAGCCACCCGGCATTTGGGACAAAAGTGGTTTCAGTATTTTCCACCCAACCCTGAAGCTACTGTTTTTAGGAGCAATTGAGCCATGGTGAGGTTAAGCCATTTTGTTTTGGTTTTGGTCCTAGGAGCCTGACCTGAGAATCTAATAGCCTTCATTAAGTATTTCCGTGGGAAAATGTGATCCTCCTATCAAGAAAGACTCAGTATGTGGTTAGCAGTCTTTTCCTCACTTGCCAAAATCGAATCCCTAATCCTTGGGGAAGGTATGTTCTTGGTCAGGGAACCAAAAAGAAAATGAACTTTGAGACAAAAGCAGTCCTTTAAGGCAGCAGTTTTCAACCTGTGGGTTGTGACCCCAGCGGGGGTCTAATGACCAAAACACAGGGGTCACCTAAAGCCATTCCAAATCATAACTGTAGCAAAATTACAGTTTTGAAGTAGCCACCAAAATTATTTTTTGGTTTGGGGCCACCAAAATATGAGGAACTGTATTGTGGGGTCATGGGATTAGAAAGGTTGAGAACCACTGCTTTAAGGGAACAGTTAAGTGGGAAATAGATGCAAGTAAAATAGGACAGATTATTGATCTTCTTTTTCTTGACAGTATATACATACTTAAACAGCCTCTTCCTAAGATGCAGTTCAAAAGAAAAAAAATGCAGTCCAAATGAAATACTGACATGGTAACTTCTTCCTTAAGGTTCTGGGGCTTTCATGTGACAACACCAGAGGCTGGCAGTGAAGTATTGGGTAAATCCTTACTTTCCTGCAACTCAGTGGTGGCCTTCCTCACTTGCAAGTGCTTCTGTTCTGATAGTTTTGGATAATTAGCAGTGATGCTTATGAGGAGAGGGAAAAAAATCCGTTATCTTGATTGGATCATTGCATGCTAGAATACCCATGCTGTGCTCTATAAATCAGAACACATGCATGCCAGTTAAAAAATGCAATTAAAAATAAGGAATGCACTGGCTGACAAAATAATTTGTGTTTGACCTTTTATCTTTGTTACCTGAAGAAAATCTCACTTTACCCTTTCACCACACTGAGTTACTGTCTCTGCACATCTCACAGAACCTCCCATCATTCACTTCGGAATTTTAGTACTGAGATTTGAAAACTACAGCAAGCTTGATTGTTTTATACTGGTTTGTCAAAATTTAAAAAAAAAATCGAATTCATAACATACCCACCCAACTCTTGCTACTCAAGTAATAAAATACACAGTGCCCGCTGGCAAAAGGCATAAAGGTAAGGAGAAAAATAATAAGCACAGTGGGGCAGAGCGCAGAGCCAGCGTGGCGCTTCCAGGAAGGGTGGCAACAGCCAACGGAGAGCTTGGAGCAGCTTCCAGAAAGCAGTGCCTGAGGAAAGAACGGCGCTGCTAAGGGATGCCAGCCACAGGGACATCTGGAGAGTGGCATTCCAGGCCAGCACAGGGCCGCGGCCCAGCATGCCGCATTCCAGTGTCCACTGCCGCTGTGAGCATCGGCAGCTGTGCTCAGCTTACTCTCTGAGTTTTCACAAGAGCACTCGTGTAGGGATCTTTGGGATATAGATGGCAACACGCCACCCATGGCTCTCTAGCACTGTCCGTCGGGGTGGTCTCTGGCTATGGTGACTGGTCCAAAGGGAAATGCAGGTATCAGTACTCTCTGGACTGCAAAGCCTTGATGTGGAAAGAAAAAGCATTCAAAAAAATCATACTGATGTAATAATTTTGTTGTCAAGTGATGATTAAAGTGTATTTTAAAGATTATTGTACATCCTTTTATTTGTATTAACATGGCCACTAAGTTGCTTTATGCATAAAATACAAGCTAGCAGTACAGGCCTCATTTTTTTGTTTGTTTAAGAAAAGTTTTACTAATGTGTTAATATTTCAGCAAAGTTATTGCAACAGGTTTAAAAGGCAAACACAGTTACATGCCATGAAGTAATAGTTTTATACAATTAAAATACTACACAAATCTATGAAATTTACTAAATAACTACCAGATCCAGAAAAAAATTAAATCTGAAGGTTAAAAATCCAGTATTAGCACCCACAGTATCTCTGAAAATAAAACTTTTGAACTGTGTCATTCTTTCCTAATATATTCCTAACTTTCAAATACAGTGCTCTCATACCCCCCAAAGAATGAAGGGCATCAGAATCCCAATACAGACAAAAAAAAGAGCTAGGAATACAGACTCAGACTGAGGATTTAACTTGTAAACCATTTAACTTTAACCAGTCATTTCTGAGCATTAAATACTGTATATGAAGAGTACACAGCAAAGACATTTATGTATTTGACGGTTTTGCATCCACTTTACTGTGCTTATTTATTTATGTAATGAACAAACACAGATCACATCTTCCCAACATTCAAGGTAATGAAATAACATAAAAGTCTCCAAAGAAACTAACTGGAAATGGCATTAAGTACTGCTTTAATCAAGACTAGTTGCTATAATCACATTATACATTATTTTCTCCAATGGGCTTCAGTTCAACAAACTGAAGAGCACTCAAAATGAATCTTAGGCTTTGAATCACAGCAAAATAGGTAGTTTTGTGAAATCTGGGAGCTTCACTAACAAAACCATGGGCGTACCTAATTCCACCTGGAAGCAAGTTTTTTATTAACTTGAGGGGAATCAGACTGAACACTGTCTAAGACAGGACATGTTGAAGTCAAGAGCCACCTGGGAATCTGGCCAGAAATAAAAGTGGTACAGAGCAGGGAAGAAATAAAACTGTACTGGGTAATCAAATGCATAGTTTACTAAATGGCTCTGAATTTAAAAAATGAAGTGCATCATTGTATTTTTTCAGAAATTCATCAAAAGATTAAGTGTCCTACAAATTTAGAGAAACAAAGTGAATGCTGAGAGGCTAGAGGTTACCCCAGGTATGTAATTTTATTTATTTATTTATTTATTTATTTATTTATTTGCAGGACATAAGCCATTTATTGTCGGGGCAGGCCCGCAGCCTCACTTCTTCTTGGACACACCCATGGTGTGGCCACGGCATCCAGTGGTCTTGGTGTGCTGGCCTCACACTCACAACCCCAAAAGTGGCGCAGGCCCTGGTGGGCATGGATCTTCTTCAGCTGCTCCAGGTCTTCTCGGAGCTTGTTTTTCAGCCCATTGGCCAGACCTGGCTGTACTTCCTGTCTTTCATGTCCTTTTGCCTGTTGAGGAACCAGTATGGGATTCTGCATGATGGTGATCACGTGCTCCATCTCATCCTCAGTGAGCTCTCCAGCCCTCTTGGTGAGGTCGATGTCTGCTTTCCTCAACACCCCGTGAGCGTATCTTCATCCCACACCCTTAATGGCAGTGATGGCAAAGGCTGTTTTCCGCCGCCCATCGATGTTGGTGTTGAGTACTCGCAAAATGTGCTGGAACTTCTCAGGGATCACTAGAGACATGGCGGCAGCACAGACAGCGGCGTGTAGGCCTCCAGTGGAAGAGCTATGGAATTTTAGAAAGTTAGTCCTTGGAGTAAATGGCACCATGGCTCTGGCAGCAAATACAAAAGAATGATGCTTGGAGAGGAGGTGGGGACACTTTGTGATCAGTCAGTGGCCAGACGAGGGTCCCAGTAGGAGGTGGGGTCTTTACATCAATAGTTTATCTTCCACTGCTCATGCCTCTGTCTTCATAAATGGTAATTTCAATCACTAGCAGTCCTCTTTCAATGGGGTCTGTTAGAAGGAGGCCTTGGGGAGCATACATCTTCTCATTCTGTTCTTGAACATACTTGGCAACTTTCTTCAGAACCTTCTCATAATGGGTTTCCATATATAAGAAGGTGGTGTATGCTGTTAAACATGCCAGACAGATAGGACTGACCCCCGAGCTTTTCTGCTTCTGCAGAAAGGTTACTTAGAGCCTGTACAGTTTCTTCAAACAGTTGCCTATCAATCCGTTCTCCAGCTCCACAGGGAACTTGGTCTGGAACTGGCAGCATGTGCCACTGCTGTAGTCTCGCTGAATGAACAGCTTCCCAGACACTGACACCTGTTGCAGCCTCATGGTGAGGAGGGGTCCGGCCGCTCTTTGAGTTTGGGGAGGGAGGCAGTCCAGGTCAGAACCCCCGCCCAGTCCTGACAGCCCCTTGTAAGAATATCCTTTCCCCATCTACGCAAATGTCTCTCACATGCTGTCTTTCTTCCTGTCTCTGTAGATGAGCTCCAGTGCATCCCATTCCCTGGCACTCTTAGGCCCCTTTGTCCTCTACACCATCCTTTTGGACCCCATGTGTGACCTGTTCTTCCTCCTTATAAGTCCCTAAACTCAATCTCTTCCCTTCTTTCCATTTCAAAAATCACCTTTATCACAGGCAGCCAGTCACCTCCATGTATGTGACTTCCCAGCTCACAGAAGTTAAATCCAAAGTCCTCACCTGACCCTCACCTGGCCAGGACCTCGCCCTAGGTGGCTTTCTCCCATCTCCCTCAGGGCTTCAGCTCCAGGCTCTTCCCAGCTGCTTCCTGCTGGCTCCTTACATTTAGGCTTCCAGGGCCTCTCCAGTGAAACAGCAGCTTTTCCTAGATCCAGTTTCCTTCTAAACTCTTAGCCACTGAGAGAGACAGTTCATCTGCTCCACAGTGATAGTGACAGAGAGAAAGGGATGCCACAGAGAAAGTCTGCCTATTGTGTTCGTTCCCTGACACAACATATGCTTGGCTCATTCACATGTATACTGATAATTAAAACAGGAACAGACAGAACCTGAACTGAAAAAAACAAGTAGGACTGACTGTGAGGTTACTATATATCATCCTTTTAATCATTTTCCAGTCAGAGAACTTCTGCTCAGGGCACTTACACATTTTTAGATGAGGGTTCCTATGTTAAACGAATCTTCTCAGTCAAAAGGCTGGTCAGAGTGTGAAGACAATCAGTAGAACTATTGCAATGGCTCTGGAGAAACCTCAGAGGAGCCTGGGTTTGTAAGTGTACAGACCCTGGCTCAGTGTGGTCACAGTCCATGTAGTGAACCAGCAGCACCAGTAAGGACCTCTTCTTAGGCTTCACCAGGACCCACGAACTCAGCATCTATTCTTGTATAGAATTCCTCAGGTGGCTGCAAATACCTTAAGATCGGGAAGGTGCTAATGGACCCTAGGCTCATCCAGGGGCCTAGAGCAGTCTCCCTGTCTTTGACATGTCCCACTTTTGCCTAAGACTTTCACTGAGGTAAGGGTTGGGGAAGATGGATTGAGTAATTCCAACAGCTTCACTGAGATGACAGAGAGACAGAGAGAGAGAGAGACAGAGAAAGACAGAGACAGAGACAGACAGAGACAGAGAGAGACAAAGGGAAAGAGAGCAACAGAGAGAGACAGCGAGAGAGAACACGAAAAACACAAAAACAAAACAAAGGAAAAAACAAACACTAGTAGATGCCAGACCTCAAAACCAGGACTTCCAAATGAGACTCTGGTGTCTCAGTACACTGATTTGCCAGGTTTTGCTGCTTTTTTTTCCATTCAGACAAGCACAATTACTGTAATTCCAAGAGAAGTGCAGGGTAGTGAAGATGTACAGAAAGAATAGAGATGGGTGAGGAAGAACTGGAAGCTCCCAGTAGATACTTTATACGAAATAAAAGCACAACACCAGACAAAGCTTGTTGAAAAAAAGTAACTTGAAAAGTGACTCATCTGGTTCCTTAACACAGAGCCATCTGTTATTTATCCCCATATACATTTTTAACAATTACAAGAGTAGTAGATGTAGTTTTATATCCAGATACTTGTGCCCTGAACACATTGCTACCTTCATAGTTCCAAATTTAATGGCCTCAGGGGCCAGGGAGAGAGCTCAGGGGCACAAGTGCCTGCCTGGCAAGTGCAAGGTCCTGAGTTCGATCCCTGGTTCCGCCAAAAAAAAAAAAAAAAAAAAAAAGCCATAACCTCTGATGGATCCCAAGTTGATACAGTTTCCATTCTCCTTGATAAAAATTATTATTATTTTTTATATTTTTAGGAAAAACTCTACAGGGTGTTCAGGGTCTCACCATTAGATTGAAGTCATAGTGTCAGTGTGCTTACAGCCTCCAAGAGAGGGATTATAGGCACACGCCACCATGCCCAGCCTTAATTGCCTTCTCAGGGCACCCTGGGGGTGGAGCAGGCTTGGCAGGCTCAGCAGGCCTGGGTGATAAAAGATTTGAATTCTCAATCAGAAGCTTTCAGTTTTCTATACCCAAATAGGAAAGAAAGTGTGCTTTTACTGGGAAAGATGATGACACGTCTAGCCTCTAAGGGTCATCTGAACATACCACATGAATATAGATTTATACCCATAGAAAGTGATGCAGGGACAACTGATCTCCTACTCTAGGGTAGGACAATGCTAAAATTCTTACATATTGCTTCTTAAACTCAATTTCTTTTTCTAAATTAATTATACTTAAGGTACAAAGATCCCATTAAAGAACGATGTACAGAATTTCAGCATAGTTAAAGTCCCAAGAGAGGTTGGAGATGAAGCCTCCATTATCCTCATTTCTCTCTGCATTTTATGTGGCTCTTAGGCAAAAACAGCTCTGGGTATAGAAAGAACCCACACAGAACTCTTTTCATAGTTTGCTTGTTTATATTTGCAGTACTGGAAATTTAACCCACAGTTCTCACTTGCCTGGAAATATATCCCCAGTCTTTTTTTATTTTGAGACAGGGTCTTGCTAAGTTGTCCAGGAGGGACTTCAATTTGAATCTTCTTCAGTCAGATTCCAAAAGTGCTAGGATTACAGTCCTATGTCACTGCCCTCAGTTTCCAAGTAGAACTCCTAATAATATAGATCTTCAGTGAATGTTCTACACTGTTCCTTGGTCCCCTCAGGAGACTGGTTCTAGGACCATTTTAGGATATCAACATTCTTGGGAAGCCAAGTTCCTTCTATGCGATTTTAACCTACATTCATCCTCCATATAGTTAAATCTTTAGGCTATCTAAAACACCTAATATGATGTAAATGCTATATAAAAGGCTGTGATACACTCTAGTTTAGGAAATGATCGCAAGGGAAAAGAAAAGCCCATATGTGTGTAGTACAATATGTCATTTAGGGACCGGCTACATAGCTCAGTGGATTAAAGCACATGCTTAGGCAGAGCATAGTGGCTGGGGTTCAATCCTTGGCATGGGGTGCTGGGCACCCTGAGAGGCAATTGAGACTGGGCATGGTGGTATTAGCCTATAGTCCCAGTGTTTGGGAGGCTGAAAACAGAAGACTCACTAGAGGCCAATCTACTATATAGTGAGACCCCTATAGACCCTTTTCTAACTACATTAAAAACAAAACAAAACAAAACATATTTTCAATCTGAAGTTGGTTAAATTTGTAGAACACAAAGGGCAGATTGTGTGTGTCAAATGCAGAGTCAGCTTAATGCCTGGAGCAAGTCTACCAGTACCTCATGCTTCTGTGTAGTTTTAAAGTTTTTACCTCAAAATATTAGTAGATCACACATATTGTTCTGAGGATAAAAGGGTACTAGTGATCAGTAAGGTTTTCATTTGCTTAAATGTCTTCATAGAAAAGGAAGACAGACAGGATCCCTAGTCACCTGTCACTTCTTTACAGGTGAGGGGCAGGTCCACAAACTGCTGAGTGTCTACCACCTGCTTTGGTGATGCTGGGTGCTGGGAATATAATGGTGAATATATGTATGACCGAACAATGGGTGCACGTTTAAACTTAAAAACTCTTACAGGGGCCAGTGAGATAGCTCAGCAGTCTAAAGTGCCTGCCTACACAAGCTTAGGTAACCGCAGGGACTGTGGTTCCGTCCCAGGCACCATATATTGTGCCAGCCCCACCCCTAGAGCAGGCTGAACCGACCATAACATACATACATACATATATACATACATACATAAATAAAGTTAAAAAAACCCCTCTTAACAGTGAAAGAGCATTGCCATTCATTCCCCTCAAAATACTACTACTGACTTTGAACATTATCCCATTGTTCTTGACACTTCCTGAGGTAGTTCTGAAAGCTCTTTTTCATGCTTGTCTTTAGTTGCCTTGTTGTAGCTCCTTGAGTCCCTGAATTGATTCCATTGATGACAACTGACTTCCAGGACGAGCCACAAGTCTCACTGTGTCACATGGAGGACACACTGATGCTTTTATAAGTCTGCTTTTCCAACAGGTGACATACAGCAGAGGCAGTCACTGAATTTGTGACCACTCCTAGTAAAGACCCTCATGAAAGAGAGCTTACAGAGTTACTTCAGAAAGTGCCAAGAATGATAGGAAAGGTGAGTTTGTAGCAAGGGAAAGCACTTTGAAAAGGATTAATGGCAAGGAATCTTTTACTGTAATTTTAAAAATGTAAAGATGGGCTGGCTAGATCACTAGACAAAGCTTAGGATGAAGCTTAGGCGCCATGCTGGTCCACCCCCTGAGCGCACTGAGACAGTGATTGACACTGAGTATGGTGGCGTGTGCCTGGAATCCTATTCCTTGGAAGGCTGAAAACAGGAGGATCACTGCAAGTCCCAGGGTCTCATTACACAGATCACACTGTGATCCTCCTGTTTTCAGTCTCACAAGTGCTGGGATTACAGACACATGCCACCACGCCCAGTCTCAATCCTGGACTCAGTGTGCTCTGGGGGTGGGGCAGGCCAGGCACACCTGGGATTGACCAGGTCACTGCACCTGCTGAGCTATCTGGATGGCCTTATACTGTTTGATCAGTTCTTATCGCTCAGCATACAGCTCAATTCCTGCAATCATGGAGCCTAGTCCTAATATTTAGTTCTGTGAATGCAGGAGGCTGGTTCATCTCAGGCTTTCTTTGTTCACATGTAAAATGGGGATAACTTAGCACTGTGAGAACTTTATACTATGCAGTTGCTAAGTGCTGGTGAGTTTCACTATGATTGGAAATGCTTCTACATACTAAATGTTATATACAGTTTCTGTAAACATTATACTAATGTTCATTTTGTCATAGACAAAAAGGATGCACTTTGACTGCAGAGCATTCTCAGTTCCACTATGCACCAGGCCCTGTCAAAGCCACAGCCTGTCCAAGACTGTGAATCATCCTTAGTAGGTGACACAATATTGCTCAAGGGTGGGTACTTAGTCATAGTAGGCCTGCCTGTTCAGTAATGTGGAACTTATTTTAAAGAGAAATCAGTCTAATTCTGCAGAGATATTTTGTGAAGGTCCAAAGAAGATGAAAAAAAAATTGCCTTAGAATATTCTTCCTTAATGGGGGCCTGAAGCAATCAGGAAAACAAATGAGGGATTTGGGGATTCATTTTATAATTATTTCTGCAATGAAAAAGAGGACTGCATTGTTTTAGTACCAAGTGTGACATTACAGTTTTAGCCACCTTGCTTACTATTACTTTCAAAAGACATTGTTTCATTAACAAAACTGTCAAAAGATGCTCTGTATGATTTTGAGCAGGTTGTGTTTGCACTTTGAGCACTGATCAGATTGCCTGGCCTCCAGGAGAAAGACCTCTTAAGAACACTCTACAGTGTAGATTATTGAGGGTAAGTTCTCATACAACGTGGTTTAAATCCACCACCACCTCATAGGAGCTTCATGGCTTCACCTCAGTTACTTATCTCTTTATGGGTTTTTCTCCTTACCTTCAAAATGAGAAATATCTATCTTGTAGGCATGTTAGTGAGGCCTGGACTTAACTATAAAGCTCCTAATATATAAAAAGTGCAGAATAAACAGTAGCTATAGCCATCTCAGAATGGAATTTTACTATAATTTCACATTGGAGTAGAAAATTCCTAAACATCAAGACTTAAAGAGTATTCTATTTAGTCTCCAAGTATGAGCAACATTCTTTTCTCTCAGAAAAAAACCAATTACTAATAGAGTCAATATAAAACAGTAAAAGATACAATCAATAGATACCACTTCAAGGAATAACCTACTTCGAAGAGCCTGGAAATCTGTTACTGCTAAGTCCAATCACTTGGACTATATCTCTTAATGGACTTTTTCAGAAAGAAAAAAATAGCAACAAGATAGAGCTGTTTATAGGAGTCCAAGGAAAACTGAGTCAAGGGTCCCGAAAGTGCCCAGACAAGTGGCCATGTTTGGTTTCCTCAAGGCAAGTCCATGACATTTGAAAGCATGAGGTCCCATTTAATGCTACCTGTTAAACTAAGATCATCCATTTCCCATTAACCAGACACTACACGAACAAGCATCATTCTATAGTTTTGGTTTCCAGGGTATAATCTTTAACCAACTTCTCTCAATTGTTAGACCTGGTATAAATAACAGAAAAATGATGACTCTGCCATGTTTTTGCCCACAAATCACCAAGTATTTTAGCAAACATTTGAATAGAGATTTCCAAAGAAAGATCCGTAATTTTTTCCCCAAGATACAGCATTTTGATTTTAAAATAATCTTGACCTCACAGCCCTGGGTTAGAGGAGGGGCAGGAACCCAGTTCTCCTTTCAGTGCTTTTTCTTCTTTGGCCAGGGTAAGATTTAAAGCACTTTCTTTTTTTTTTTTTTTTTTTTTGAGACAGGGTCTCACTGTGCAGTTCAGGCTGGCCTTGAGCTCACTTTTGTAGCCCAGGCTGGTCTCGAACTCACAGCGATCCTCCTGCCTCAGCCTCCCGAGTGCTGGGATTACAGACGTGCGCCACCACGCCCGGCTATTTAAAGCACTTTCTAACCTGACTAGCACAAAGTCTGTGGCACATGCAGATCCTTCTGAAGGCTTGGGATGTGAACCACAGGCAGGCAGATGGGGTAGGTGTGTGTGTGTGTGTGTGTGTGGGGTGTCAGGTCCTGACCCCAGGTGACCCTATATCAGCACATCTTCCAGCTCCTATTTAAGTAACTCCAGATGATAGATTAGATCTCCCCTTACTCTATTTTTAACAATTCAGCCTGTGCATTTATTTTCATTCTCTGAGAAGCCTACCCTTCGCGAGGAATGTTTATACTGAGGATCACTTTACTAAAACACTGATAACTACAGCCATCCACCCCTTCTGCAGGAAGGAAGGCGGGCCTGTGGGGTGCTAGCGGTGAATGACTACGATTGTCTCTTTTTATATAAGCACGAGGAGAGTCTCACTGTGGACCCTCACCCTGCAGCGCTGGCCCCTACGCTCGCGCAGCTAAGGCTCTGTCCCACGCATGCTAAGTCGCGCGCGGGCCCGGTGTCGCTGGTGTCGGAATGAGCATGTTCCGGCGGCGACTGGCCAGGCATCACGTAGGCGCCCGCGGCGGGCGGGGCGGCACCCACAGCTCCTCAACCTGCCGCACCCGCGCCTGCCTCTCCCGGTTCAAGGGCGAAGGGAAGGTCACTCGCTGAGTGGGCAGAAGGCGAGGGTTTTGGGTTCAACTCCTGAGCGTGCCACTACGCTGCTCACGAGGAAATAAGGTGTGGGGTCCTCTGAACCTCCGGTACCAGAGGGAAGAAGAGATAGCAACCAAAACCTAGCTCAGGGAATCTGTCTCCAGATCTGCTTGATCCTGAAGGCTTAAAGGATTGTCTCTGCCCGAGAAGAGCTGATTTACGCTGCCCTCACCGGAGATTAATAGGAATCTGGAAACCTGTTCATCGGGGAACTCCGGCGCCCCCTGGGGCGCCCAGAGCCAGCGGTAGGGGCCGCGGCCGAGTTATCCCCCCACTTTTTTTTTTTTTTTTTTAATTTTTAAAGATTCTCTTAGTGAACGCAGGCCGAAGTGTCTGGGTTTGGGTTTCCTCCGCTTTGTAATCAGCCACCACTTAGGATGAAAAGGAAGCCTGGAGCCCGCGTCCCGGCTGCCGGTGACGTCCGGGAGTCCCCGCTTCCTGGTCTTTCCCGTCTAGGGGAGGCTGGCGGGGAGGGCCTACTGACCCATTTTAGTTTTCACTTTTGTCACCCGCCGGAAGCCGGTTGAAGATATGCGCAAGGAAAGGACAGCCTTTAAAAAAAAAATTTTTTTTTTTTTAAATCTCCCAGCGGAAACATGAGGCGCTGCAGCACAGCCAAGGATGGACCCTCGCGCGGCACCCCGCGCGCCCCGCAATGCAGCAGCGGGGACTCTGCGCCTCGCGGACGTCAGACGGCGGGCCGCGCCGCGCCTCGGGAACCCGGCTGTTCACCTACAACCTTTCCGGGGCCGAGCTGCGCTGGGCTGGGGTGGGGCGGGATGATCCAGCTCCTAGAGGATGCCGCCGTATCGGCGTGGTCGCGTGCTACCTAAGCTTTGGAAGGGTCCCCAGGCCCATGTACTATGACTCAGGTGCAGAGTGACCTCCTGAAGGTGGGAGCGGTTCGGAGACCCCATTGCAAACCTCAACGACTAAAATGAGCCTGGAAGGTGGAAAATTGATTTATCTCTCTAATGAACAGTCCTACAGCCGTCTCGCTCCGTCTTCCTCCTCCAACCCACCGCAATGAGGCCGGGTCGCCGGCTCCCGCCAACCATCAATTGCCCTGATGTTTCAGGACGCGGGGCTTTTCCCCTATCGCTTTCCCCGGCACCCCACCCCTTTTCCCGGTTCCTTGGCTACCCCTTCCCCCAGCATCGCCCTCCCCTCGCCCAGGCTGCCGAGGCCCGTGGGTTGCGCGTACCTTGGGCATCCCCGCCGCTGGTGAGCACACCGATGGCCTTGCCAGCCCCAGAGAGATGCTCCAGGAACTTCGGGAGGGAGCCCCTGGGGGCCGAGGAAGAGCCATCGCCCATGGTGAACAGCCGGAGGGACGCCGGGTGGCTGGTGCGCAGCAGGCAGTAAGGACCTGACCCACGCGTGCCAGTCTCGGAACTGCCGCCCGGCCCGCGCACACAGGGCCCGCCCCGCCCTTCCACCAGCGCCAATGGGCTGCGGCGGGCGGGGGCCGGCAGGGCGGGGCGGAGGCCGACGGAGCCGGCACTGGCGGGGCGGGGCGGGGCGGGGCGGCGGTGGGGCGGAGCCCCGCGGGAGGAGCTGCGCAAGGGGGCCTGGCGCGTAGTGCGAGCGGGTGGATAGTGCCACAGGTGGGATCCCGGCGGAGCGCCACTTGGCTGGCTGGGAGCCCTCTGGTGGGCGGGGGCGCGGCCGAGCCGGGCGAGCTCAGCACATCTGCGGAGCTCTGGCGGTTGGGGAGAAAGGATTGTCTTAGCCGCTGCAGACGCGCGCCCGGCTTCCCGCAGGATTCTCCCTGGGGGTAGCGTTCGGGTCAGAGGAGTCCCCCAGCCTGAGGTTAGGGCTAAACAGCCAGTCCTCAAGTTGGTGGGAAAACGTGGGCGTCGCAAGTGGAACCACTGCAAAACCATCATTTCCCCGGGTGGTGCCTCTCGACGCTGCAGTCTCAAGCTGGGAGGAGCGAAGGAAGTGGGCGTAGGAGGACATAGGGTGCGACCCTTAGAGGCTAGACTCTGAATGAGGCAGGGGAAGGCGCGACAGGGTAGGCTTGGAGAGGATGAAAGGACAGAGTCCCTCCCAAGAAGACCCCTAGTGTTGTCAGGTCCCTGTTGAAGTATCTATAGCCAGAATCTTGCGTGATTATCCAGGCGTTAATTTTTATGGAACTTCGCTTAGTGCTGCTTACTGTGCTGTGACAGGGGTCGCCAGCAGAAAGGAGAGTCTCACGAGGCGTACAGTTCTTTCAGTGATCTCTCCCAGACACGATTTTCTGGACATTTTGAGGGTAAGGGTAGCAGCGCCTGAACTTCCTCCCTAAACAGTAAATGATTACTGAACAGGAAGGAAAGAAGGAGAAAAGAAAGCAAAAGCTTTGAAAGTAAGTCTGCCTTTTTACTTGAGCGTAATCATAGACAAAAGATGGAAGAACATAATTTTATGTTGGATATTTGCCTCATTCTCCGGCTCATCTCTCTGAACATCAAAAATTAATTGTGGAAAAGAGAAAAAACTGCTGTGCATTAAGTGCCTCGCCCGAGTTCCATTTCTGGGGCTGCAACCAGGGAATATGCAGAAAGTGTATTTTTAATGAGCTTTCTGAGTGATTCTGCTGAGTGCAAAGTTTGAGAGCAACTAATGGACTGAGGCTGAGCACCGTTCTAAAAACGCAGAGGACCATCCTGGGTTATTCCAAGGTGGCATGGAGTGGGGGCTTTTTTACTTTCCTAAGGCAGGAAGGATCTAAGCACCTCGCTCCAAGTTTCTGGAACCTAAGCCCTAGGATTGTGAAGTAGGATAGGAGTGCTAATCATTCGTGGCTTTCTAGATTGACACCACTCTACAAAGACAGGGACACACCGAATTTTATCTTAGGCAAATGCCCTTTGTCTTCTGATAAGAGTAATGGTTTTATAACTTAGAGGATTGGCTGTCGTCAAAAATATCTGTGGAAAAGATAGATACATTTTAATAGTTCACACATGACAATGCTTTCAATAAACAATGACAAAAATATCTACTGGAGCACTATTCAAATACTATTACAGTTAAGAAGATAAGTAAAGAACATGGAAATACGTACAGGATATAGAA
>PVJA010039778.1:0-18944 GCA_004027025.1 Myocastor coypus | reverse complement strand
ACAGGGGCTCCATTCCTCAGGAACTTACAACACCAGACATAAGATGAACTTCTAAGAGGATGATTCTCTTATCAGGGACCCAGAGTGTCAAATTTTCTTTGGATGAGGCTTCAAGAATTTGGTTCCTAAAAGGGAGAATAAGGAGGAAGAAGAGGGAGAAGAAGAAGAAGAAAAAGAAGAAGAAGAAGAAGAAGAAGAAAAAGAAGAAGAAGAAGAAGAAGAAGAAGAAGAAGAAGAAGAAGAAGAGGAGGAGGAGGAGGAGGAGGAGGAGGAGAATTTGGTACCTAAGGGACCTAAGACAGTCTCTTTTCCCTCATGATGGGAGCTGAATGGATCATCTGTTGTTGGCCGTGGTTCCAAGACCCAGATGGAATTAAGTCAAGCTGAAACAATGTACAGCTGCGGAGACCAGAAAGACCTAAAGCTCTTAGTGAGGCTGGTGCAGTGGCTTTGTTGTGCTAAGGCTCAATGCCCCTTGCTTTGGCTTCACATATCAAGTCAGAGTAAATGCCTGGCTGAGACTTCCCGTGTCTTGTGTAACTCCCTCCATGTGCTCTGTCACCCCCATCATTTAGGTCGGCCTCAGGTCTCGCCTTGAAGCAGGCTCTTAGCCAGCCTTCCCTCTTTGTCTTTCTCCAGTGTCTGTCCTGTTGGCAAAACTGCCTTTATAAGATGGAAAACAGACTTTGTAAAATAAATAAAGTTATTTCTTCCTACTTGCTACTAAGCTGTCTTTCTTGCTGACTTTGTTCAAGCAAGGTAACATAAGTATAGCCAAAAACAAAGGTAATAAACAAAGATAGCTTCCTGTTAACAAGGACAGAGTCCCCCAGTCAGCAAGCTCTCCAAGAGCTCACTTCTGACTGATGTTAGGAAACTGATTCTGCATCCTTCTCCAGCCAAGTTTTCACTGGAGCCACTCATCCAAGCCAACCTGCTTACAGTCTTGTGCGGGACTCTGGTGAAGTGGGCCCAGATGCCTGGCCCTCATAAATTGCGAGAAAACAGGTACTCATAGATTTAAGTCTGTGAGCTTGTAGTACTTTAGTACATAACTAGCATGGAGCCTTTGAAGGACTGCAGCATAGAAATACTCAGGAACAGCATTTTACCAAGTCTGTTTTCCATCTTATAAAGGTGGTTTTAAAATGTTTTTGTTACTTTTAATAAGAAATAACAACGGGACATTTTCAAAACACATTAGTAGTACATTCCCAATAATCAATAGAGTGCATATTGTTGTCTTTGTAGTAGTTATACACTGCACATATTGTAGACATGATAATATTTCTAATTATTGTTTGCACAAAAAATTCTCGTTGAACTAAAAGAAAGTAGTTGTCCAGTGTTTCACAATCACAATGGGTTATTGGCAAAACTGGCAATGTTGGAAGCATACTAATTGAGCTTTACATTTTTTGTTTTGTTTTTATATTTTTGTTTTCCCTCATATTTTTTTATTACTTTTAACAAGAAATAACAATGTGCCAATTTCAAAACACACTGGTAGTACACTTCCAATATTTGATACCAAGAGGGCAGAGAATACACTGGAGAAAGACAAAGAGGCAAGGTTGGCTAAGAGCCTGCTTCAAGGTGACACCTGATGCTGACCTAAATGATGGGCGTGACAGAGCACGAGGAGAGAGTTACACAAGACATGGGAAGTCTCAGCCAGGCATTTAGTCTGACTTGATATGTGAAGACAAAGCAAGCAGCATAGAGTCTTAACACAACAGGGGCCACTGCACCAGCCTCACTAAGAACTTTAGGTCTTTCTGGTCTCAGCAGCTATACATTACCTCAGCTTGTACAGGGTCTCACTACACAGCTCAGACTTGCAGTATCCTCCTGTTTTCAGTCTCCCTGGTACTGGGACTACAGGCATACACCACCATGCAGGTCTCAGTGGCTGGCTCAGCATGCTTCAGGCAGGGCTGGGGCAGTGTGTGGTGCAGGGGATTGAACTCTGGTCCTAGTGGTTGCCTGTAGAGGCACTTAGCCTGCTGAGCTATCGCTCTAGCCTGAAGTCATAATTTAAATTCTGAAAACGACAGCCCTTCGCTTTTGCTGTATGCTATTGATGAGGAAAACATCTTTAGACCATCTCACAATCATATGAAACAACCAAAGAAGCAATTAGCAAGTGATCAGGACCATGGGGCTCATGCTTCGGGCCATCCAGGAAAGGCTCCTCAGTGGCCACACAGCAGAACAAACATCCCCAACTGAGCAAAGGAGTTTAGTGGTTAAAGATCACAGAGACAGACAGAACAAAACATCAGACAGAACATAGAGTCCTGGCTTGTTGCTTTTCTTTATGACTTTGGGAAGGGCTCTGGGTGTTATCTGAAAAATAGGAATAGTAATAGTACCTACCTTACAATATTACAGTAACGGTTCTGTGGTCTAAATGTGTACCCCAACTCATATGTTCAAACATAACTGAATATGGTGATATCAATAGGTGAGGCTTGGCTGGGGAAATAGCTCAATGGATTAGGTGCTTGCCTAGGAAGCACAAGGTCCTCAGTTCGATCCCTAGTACCACTCAAAAAGAAAAAAATAAGTGAGTCTGTTAGGAGGTAATTAAATCATGATGGAAGAGACTTCTTGGGTGGGGTTGGGAAGGCACCCAAACACTTGATGGGTGAGATTTGTCCTTTCATCTCTTCTGCCATGAGAGGACACTGTGCTCACCCCTTTGGCTTTTTGACTTCTGTTATGTGAGGATGTACTAAGAGGCACCATCTTGGCTATTGAGTAGCCCACATGAGACATCTCACCAGGTAATGAATGCCCTCCCTCTCTTGAATTTTCAACCCACCAGAATATAAGAGAGTTTCCATCCTTAATAATTTACTTAGTCTAAAGGATTTTGTTATAGTAATATGAACAAAGGAAGCTAAGAAAAATTTGATTTTTTTTGTCTTGTTTTGCTTTGAGGAGTATCAAGAATCCAGTGATGTTAAGAATTACTTTTTACTGGTTTACACATGGAACTCTCAACAGTATGCTTTTGTTCTTCATCAAGTCTTGGAAATCATGTGTTCTCCACCCCAACTGCGCTTTTGAGCTCTACCCAGATGAGTTACTGGCCATTTCCATGATCCACGGGGCTCTTCAGCGTGGCAGTATCTTTGCTGCTTCCCTGCCCACCAAGCAGACGGTCCTCCCAGCTTCCTTCTCTTTCTTCCAGGAGTTGAGCATAGCGTGTGTCTTCTGAGCACCGCTATGTGTTCAGTATAGGAGTGTGTCTGTACCCCACCCACTTCCCAGCTCTGGCTGGTCCAGTGAACCTTCTGCTTGTGATGTTTGTACTATATCTTCCCTCCTGGAGCAGACTCTATGTCCTTCCTTTGCATCCCAGACAGCTCTGAGAGTCTGGCATCTAGTAGGTGCTCAATTTGTGGTCCAGGAAAGAAAAGTATGATCGATCTATTTTTATACACAGTTCTGGTGAGGTTAGTCAGAAAGTTAACATACTTGAAACATGGAGGCGTGAGATGATTTTACCAAGGCCACCTGGCTGATACATGAGAGCACTAAAAGCAAAGGTAACATTCACTACTCCATCCCTTTTGAGAACAAACTCTGGAGCCAAGGATGACATGCAATGCTTTTCTACATCTCTTTTGAGAGAAAGAGAAATATTGCAAAGCAAAAGAACTCCCAGAAAACCCAAGCTTGCTTTTATAATTGGTTGGTGAGTTGCCTGGATATTTGGAGTAACATGTGGATTCTTAGTGCCCGGCTAATTTTCCATCTGTACTACCCTGGGAGGTTAGGGTGGGGCCTCTCTGATGGGACAAACATACCTTGTAGAAGTGATCATTAATGTTTTTTTCTGAGTGGCCCAGTTATTCCATGGCTCCTCTATTGAATGAAGGTCAATCATACTTATGAGATGGGGGAAGAAAAGGAAATTATTTAAGCAACTCCTTGTATGGTTCATAAGCAGAAATTCATGACAGATTTCAAAAAAAACTAATTAATTAAACTATTTGATCAACTTAAGAAAGTAGCTTGAATGCTTCAATTAATAAAAAATAATTTCATAGCTTTTAGAGCTTGGGGAGAGTTTCTTCCCACTGGTAAATGTCATTGAATTCTAGATGTCAGTTTATTCAAGCTTTTCACTGTGCAGCTTTTCTTATTTCTGTAAGTAGCATGTGGCTACTTTGGTAGAACTCCATAAAAACAGACAAGCAATTAAAACATGTCTCATAATCTCTAGTAAACCAAACTGCCATTATTTGTTATTGCAGCTATTTAGTCTTAATATTGGTGCTTATCCATTATTTTGGCACTCTTACTGTCCTAATATTGGTCTAATTTTATATAAATATTTTTTCAAGATTTTGAATTCAAGTTATTGAGGATGAGTTCTACAACACGTCCAGTCACACCATGTCAACATATTCAGGGGCTCAATGTATGTTCTGATAGGACTTTGAACATGTAACCATATGCATAGTTCTTCTCTCCAGGATGGGAAATGATGGATGTGAAAGCCAATTTTTAGTCAAAACGCAATACACAATCATATAAAAGTCATCACCACAACTTGTTGTGGTATACTGTGAACTGTGTGCCTTAGTTGCACCATTTTATTTAAGCCTCACATCAACTTATTAGAATGGTTCTAGCATCACTAGCATTCACACAGGTGAGGAAACTGTCACTTCTCTGAAGCTGCCTGCTTCAGAGGTAGCCAATCAAGAGTTGGAGGATAGAAAACCAAAGCCCTTGTCTAATAATCCACCTCAACCAGCTGGCATAAGTGGCATTGTTATATCATGTTCCCACTGGCATCACTCAGCATGGAGATATCGATCCCTTGCACTGTGTCAGGCTGCCTGTGAACAGCATCACTGTGACAGTTTCTGTCTGGAGCTGTCACTTCCATTCACTGCCTTGGGGAAATTGGTTCGCAGAAGCCTTATACAGCAGTTTGCTACCTACTCACTGCCTTCCCATGGCAACAGGCTCTGGAGAGAGAGGCAAGGACATGAATTACTGGGGAGTTGAGGGTCCCTGAACAACTAGGGACATCGGCATGATCTCTATTTAAAGATGTTCTCAGTTAAGGGAAACAAGCAAACAATAACAACCCAGCTTTGAAAACTGAACACTTATTTTGCTCAGGGCTGGAGACAGACAGCAGTGAGCTTGGAGACCCCAAACACGAGTCCTTTGAGACCTAAGTTTCATTTTTTCCAGTGGGTTTATATTCATATCTATTTGAAAGCACTAATGTGAGGAACTAGCTTACATTCTTAATACAGAGTAGCAGAAAGACTTAAATCTACCTTTTTTGTTTCTATTTAGAGGGCCAAATCCATCTTGTCCCAGTGTAAATAAAATGTTATTATATCATAGCTATACTTATCCATTACTTCTTGCCAATATCTTTTCTCTAGAGTAATTGTGTTGAAAATTGTGGCAAAAATAATATAGTCTGCAAAGCCCAAAATATGTACTATCTGGTTCCCTATCAGACAGTTGGTCAATCTGTCGTCTCTTTGTTCAAGTTTTGTCAATCAGTTTATGGGGAGCTTAATTCTTATAAGGTAAGAACACTGAAATACATCTTTTGAGACTAGGTATTCTGAGCTACTTTATTCAGTCAGTTGGTTTTTACAGACTTGTAGCCGAACACCCAATACTTTACTCATTATTAGGGTTGTGGTTGGAACAAGATCCTGCTAGAACGAAGGTCTAATGGCAAAGCAAGAGAAATTCTGACACAGAAAGATCTGGTTTTAAAAGTCTAGGTTCAACCTTACCTGTTATGTGACTTTTAGCAGACAGATTATTAATCTCTGTGAGTCTTTTATCGCTTAGAAGCATAGTTGACAGCTAAATTTCAGGTTGTTGTAAACTTTGGGATTTCTATAAGAAGAACACAAGGCAATGGCTGGAGCACGGTAGGCATTTCGCCGGTGTCTGCAATTCCTAACATAATTCTCCCAACCTCGGGTTGAGTGAAGATTTTAGAAAGCTATATTAAAACAGTTGACCCTTCTGGAATGTTCTCACAGGTGAGAAATACCTGGCCACAGACCAGGGAGGAGATGAAGAGGATTCTAAGGAATGAAGTTGGCCCTTTGCTCAGTCAGTTACAACTTGGAAGGTTGAATTGAGCAATATAGGAGTCTACAATGAATTTCCCAGTCATTACAGGGCTCAGGAACAGATAACCTGAGAGGAGCAGCTGCTGCTGAGGTAAGAGTACAGAGAAGAAGTTTGGTTTGAAGTCCACTTTTATAACTCTTATAATTTAATGAGATTTCTGCTTCTGTGGGCTAGACTGGTGAGCTTCAAGACCATAATAAAACTATTACCTAAGGATTCTGGTTTTGCTGACTCGTTTATTTAAAATGCACTCTGTGCCTGATACTTCGCTAGGTATCAGGAATACAACAGTCAGGAAGGAACCCATAATTTTTGTATTCATGAAATGGCGGCTCCTCTAGGTGAGTAACACATGAAAGAGATATTTTCAGTGGGGAATTAAAGGTCTGTTGTCATGGTATCTTGATCATACATGAGGAGCCTGGAAAGACCTCGCGCCTTGACTAGAAAATGTTCAGGTCCTTGATACATCCCAACAGAAGGTAGCCGGTGTCAGGGCAAAGTAGGCAGGAGAAGGTTTCTGCTCTAGTTACTTTTCTTCTCATTGAGACAAAATACCTGACACACAAAGTTCTTTTGAAGAAAGGTTTTCTTGGCTCACAGTTTGTAGAGGCTTCAGTTTATAGTGCAGTGGCTGCAAGGCAGGGTGGCAAGCTGGGGGGGGCATTGCCAAGGAGAAAATTCAAGGTGGGCAGAAAGCAGTGAGGCGGCACAAGCGGAAGGAGGGAGGAGTCAAGCAGCGAGGCAGGAGCGCCTCACGGCTACCCTCTTTCTGTTCTTCCTGTGCTCTTCAGACTACCCACACCACCCTTCAGATGGTAGCACTCCCACCCAGTGTGGCCGCCTCAGACCTAGCACTGCACCGTGTATCAATCCCAGGATCACATCCTTGGTCCCAGCTGTGCAATGCCTAGATTGGGGCACCTCTGAAAAGCCCACCCAGGAGGCCATGCCACCTTTGGGAGAAGCATCATGCACTTCTATCTAGACAGATGCCGTAGCAAGTCCCCACAGACTAAAAGGTGCAGTGCCAAAGAGAAGCCTTTGAAAAGTGGAACAAAACCTTCAGCAAGAGGGAATGTATATGGTATGACTTCCTGGTCAAGATTTGGAAAGAAAGATATGTTTCCGGTTTTGAAAGCACCACTTCCTCAGCCTGAAAGGTTCCCGTTTGCTCGGTTTATGTAACAAGGCATGTTATTCCGTGTATCACAAAGCATACATTAATTGAAAAGGTTAATGTTGAAAAGAATTAATTTCTTCTTCCCTAGTAACATGGACCTAATTAAATCTTTTCAGAAGCAGATGGACAATTCTGCCCTCTAAATCAGGATATTTATGTAAATATCACTGAGCTAATTGATACTCAGCTGAATCAAACGAAGGTAAACAACTCACTTTCGTGGGGTCAACAGTCATGAGGTTGACTGACTGCATTAATGACTTCCTGCAGTGAGCTATTATACAGAATGGAAGAGATTCTGGGACCTAATTTGTTTTCTTGATTATTAGAGTAGCAGTGAAAATGATCCCTGCTTATGGAAGTAGGCCACAGAGGCAGAAGACAGGAACTTTTAAAAAGACCCCGTGGGTCCAGAGGTGAGAGCCGGGGAGCTTTGTGGGTGTCCAGTGACTTGAGGAGGTGAATACCCAACTCTGGGACCTGCTTCCTCAGTCAAGGACTGCGTTTGAGAAAACGCGATCATGGGAAAGAGTCAGGCCTGGGCCCAGCAGGATGGCTCAGTGGTCTAAAGCGCCTGCTTAGAAAAGCTTAGGCGGCTGCAGGGACAGCGGTTAGATCCCTGGCACCACATGCTGTGCCAGCCTTGCCCTCAGGGCAGGCTGAGCAGGCCATAAAAATAAATAAATAAGCAAACAAAAGTTTTGAAACGAGAAAAAAAAAAAAAAGAAAGATAGAAAAGAAAGAGTCAGGCCTGAGGCTGTGGAAACCTGAGGGAGGGATTTAGCTGCTTGCCCATGAATCATTTGATTTGGGTCACAATGTTTCGAATTCTCACCACCTTGCAATGTATCTGGACAGGAATCTGGGCACAGCGTCGATGGAGACTTGTATATTTCAGGGGATTCAGTCAAGTTGCTGCTCAGAGGTGGGGTCACAAGTCATCTGAAGCAAGACCCAATTTCCAGCTCGCTAAAATCACCTCTTAGATGGAAGCAGTAGCTTCCACCTTACTGATGCTCAGGACTGAAGGGTAGGTATTCTGTGAAGAAGGAGACAGGAAACGCATGGGGAAATGGAGTGTGTGAGAGGAAGATGACAATGATAATTACCGTTGTTGTTTTGGTGCTTCAAGACAGGGTCTGACTATGTAGTCTAGTTTGGCCTTGAACTCACGGCAATCCTCCCACTTTGGCCTCTTAAGTCCTGGCATTATGGGCATGTGGTGCCATGCCTGGCTAGGGAGTTGCTATTATTCTTACTGGAATATTGATTTTATTTTTTTCTTTCTTTTTTTCTCATAGAGATTCTCCTGTTTTCGGCCTCCCCAGTTTTAGGGTTACAGGTGTGTGCTGCCACACCCGTAGTCTGTCACCAGCTTAGTGTGCCCCGTAGGTGAGGCTGGTGCTGTATGTAGGTCGCAGGATCGAGCCCTGGTCCCAGTGCTTGCCAAAGGAGGTGCTTAGTCAATTGAGTTACCTTGCCAGACCTACTTTCCTTCCTTCCTTCCTTCCTTCCCTTTTTTCCTTTCCTTCTTCTCTTTTTTTGTCTTTTTATTTTTTGGCACCGCCGGTTGAACCCAGGGACTTTGCACTGAACTACACCCCCAGTTCATTTTAAATTTTGAGACAAGGTTTTGCTAAGTCACTGTTGCTTACTTTGGGCTGTAACTTGCTAGCCTGCCTCTGCTTGAAAGAGTGGTGGATGGGACTGTAAATGTACGTCAGCCCACCAGGCGTGATACTAGAAGTTCATTGCATGCTGTCCTCCTCCAAGTCATACCTGCCTCTAGGTACGGTGGCCATCCCATATTCTCAAATACGCCATTTCTTATTCAGACCTCCTGTCCCTCTCTCTCTCTCCCCTCCGTGCTTTGCATAACAGGCTCCTTTGAAATGTTTTATGACATACCTGAGAAGCTACCTTTCAGAAAGCTAGTCTTCACTCAGCCTAAGTAGATATCTTTCCGCATTTCTTCTCCAGGGTTTATTGTCCTACAACTCAACATAATTGTCCATGCTTCTTAGTTATAAGTCTGTAAGCCCAGGTTGTGTCTGTTTTATTCAGCAAGATTTTCTCAGCACTCGGTATCGTGTCTGCACTAGCGCAGCCCCAGGGAGAATTAGATGAATAAGCAAATGAATGAACAATTTTTCCTAATTATTAAAGAGTATTAATAAACAGTAACAATTTGCGTTCATATTCTGCCTGTAACTCAGGCGAGAGATTTTCAGAGCTCTGTGGGTCCGTTTCTAGGATCATTAGAACAGCCAAAGGGAGGACAGAGTCCTCCATGATGCTTGGAACCTAACAGTTCCTCAGGCCACTGTCGGCTTTGGAGTGCACGCTAAGTGCACGCTAAGTTCCAAGCTTTCTCGATACCATGCTTCCTGTCAGTTGGCACTGCCAGTGCCTGGAGGGGACGCTGACTGCACAGCTGCCATCTGCTTGGACCCGGCAGGTGACCCTGGACCTGGCTGTGGAGGGCTGGTGTCGGATGTTTGCTTACGTGACAGTTTCTGGATGTCTCACTAAACAAGTTCTAGATTGTTCTGCACCCCCACTGGTCTGTAGTTATGGTTATAAGTGCTGGAGCTGAGGAGGCCTGCCCAGCTAGCAGTGGCTATGCAGTCATGCTAAGCAGCATCCTTCTGGTGTTTTCAGCTCAGTTTGCTTTCATTGTTCACTTGGTGATTTGGTGATCTCTGATGACTGAGCTTGAAAGAATATTTGGAAATTTTCAGATAGGGTGAATTAACATGAGAGTTGTTCCCCCAACTCACTGAGCTGCTATGACCCAGGTACCATCTATACATCAGGTTCCGGAATAATCTCCTGCTCAGAGTGTCGTCCTCCACAGTTTCGTAAGCCCTATTGCCAGAATTCTAGGAGATGGCTAACTGTGACTTGCTAGGTGACGGAGGGCTTGGCTTCATTACAGGCGTTCACGATTTGGCTACAGTGCACCATAGCAGCGGTCAGAGAGGGAGAGAGAGAGAGAGAGAGAGAGAGAGAGAGAGAGAGAGAGAGAGAGAGAGAGAGAGGCTTGGAATAACGATAGAAACTTTGGCAGCTTCCGAAGGCTTTGACAGTTTAGATGTTAAAACATGGACTTATATAAAGCAATCACAGAGCAAAGTAATCTGCCATAGGGGCATCAGGTTTGCTAGCTCACCACACCCTCTAGAGGCAGCTGTACGATTGGTCCCCGTGAGCGTCCACTCCGGAAGCTCCTCTCCTTGCTGCTTTCTGTGTTCTGGTGCAATCTTTTTGAAAGCAGAGACTAAATGCCAGCTACTCCAGGAAGACAGTCCACTGAAGGTTACCGATCAACATTGCAGAATTGCTTCGTCATTGGCTTCGTGCCTTTAGCTGCACGCACAAGCATGCACACGCGCTTTCTTGAGAAAAACCTTACCTAATAATCCTAACAGTAAATACGGATGAACAGAAGTCGTGGATCGCCATCGACTACACCTCTCTGATGTGTGCCCTACAGCCTCAGGGTCTGACGTGCCTTACTTGAGTTAGTCTCTCCACCCGCACTTCCTATTTCTGGTCTCCTTTTAGTGTAGCTGAAGCCTACAAAGTTTGGCCCCTGGCCTACACTCCTGCAGCGGGCGTCACATGCTGGTTCTTGGACTTGAACACTGCGAGGGCTGCCAGAAGTGGCTGCTCAGTTCTGTTTCTAAGCTGAGAAGTCACGTAGGTAGAGACTGCTCGCGCCGATGACCAGTGGGGCCTTCCCGTCTCACTTCAGAGCACGACGTCCAAGCGAGGCCACATCTCCTTTCCCCGCCGCTGCACCTCTCTTCCTAGCATGCACTGGCTCAGACGCAAGGCACGTGCCCTCTTGTGGTAACACTGCTTTCCAGAGTGTGAAGGGAACACCATGGTTCAGAATCTGACGGTTCCCTGATACTGGGAAGCATGTTCTCCACTTTTTGATCGTCTGACCAAAGCTCTCCTAACCCACAGTCTCTCTGGGCACAAACACTCTGCCCCAGCAGCACGCTGAATACCTCTTGGCTAGCCTCAGGGGCCTATTGCCTTTCTGATAGCTCCTTCCCACTAGACCCTGGATCCAGCAGGAATCAGACCAAATGCTCTCTGTGCAGGTGGCAGGACTGGCCTTTCAGACCAACTGTACAAGTCTGGTCAACAGTCAAAAACTCTTGGCATGATGAATGAGAGTGGCCCTAGTGGTTCTTTTGGCCCTAACAGCTACACCCTTTGGCACCTCTGGGCTTCCGTAAGGTTACCAGACCCCAGCTCATCCCCTCCTCCCTTGCCCTCACATCTGGAGTTTTACATGGTGGGATCAAAATATATGGTGAGCACTGCTGCTGCTGAGTAAAATCCAGCAGAAGACCAGGCTTGTGAAAGTCTGCACACTGCGTCCTTGGCCACCCGCCTCACCAAATCTAGCACCACACAGCTTCCAGGTCTTCTCCTAAATCAGAAGGATCGGGAAAGACCCCTCCCAGTCTTAATCACCCTCTCAGAGCACCTGGGGGCGGGGGTGGGGACAGCGGCAGGGCCAGTCACAGGTTGCTGGGAATGGAACCCTTGCCACTGTGCACTGCCTAAGCAGGCACTTTAGTTTGCTACCTGGCTGGCCCTGTAATGATATTTTTTAAAAAGCTTGAACACCAATTTTGGGTATACACCTTGTACATTCTGGGGATACACACAATGGGCAAGGTGTACCTTGGGCACCCTCTGGCCACTGAGCAAGTTGCATTCCCTGCTTTGGTCTTTCTTCCTGACCTTTAAAGATTTGAAGCACAGTGACTAACGGCGCACACTTAAAGAGAAGCTGTTTAGGGTTTGAACCTCTCTGCCTCGGTTTCCTCATGGGTAGAACAGATATGACAATAATGTCAGTTTTACTGACTTGCCAGCACACGCAGGACATGCCAGGCCCAGGATAGTAACCAATGAACATGCACTACTGTTCGGGGTTTAAGAGAGTGCGCTAGAGGGGATGGCCAAGTTGGAGCCACCTGGCGGGGTCTCTGTGGAGCCCTCTGCTACACCCTGAGATGTTCTCTCCACAGTTCTGTCAGGGTGGTGCCTTCTGCTCTTCTACAGCTTTCCTGGCTCAGGTCAGATACGCTTCAGCCATTCGGGACCCTATCCTAAAGTGAAATCAACGAGGCCCTAAAGCAGCCAAGTGGATTTGCTAAACAGACCGGAGCTGTCCAGCATCCGATTGACGTAAGATTGCTGTGTTCCTGTGAACACAGCCCGCTATACCTGTGCTTAGCTCCGAGCACTTAGCCCTCAATTTTTTTGTCATCTTCTTTTGTGTTTCTCAATATCTCTGAGGACACTGGAAATACTTCACAACTGACTTCTCTGCCTCAGCACCACCTGCAGAACTGGAAAAAAAAATGCCACTTTGTTCTCCCATGTTTAATGCTGAATAAGTTGGGGAGAATTGTGGTAAGTACTGCTCTAGGGCTGGTGTCTCTGGGTAATGTACACACCGGAAGTCTGCCTCTCCAGGCGGCTGGTGGGGAGGCTGAGTCTCAGGAAGGCTAAGAACCTCTAATATGGGTCAGCTAGCAGGTAATGGAGATGAGAGCCAAAGCCCCACAGGGCTCTGGGTGTCAGACTGCTGTGGGTTTTGGGGGTGGTGCCTCTGCATCCCCAAAGTTCATTGGTCTTACTTGTGGAACTCACATCTGACAACGCCCTCCTCACGGTGCTGCTGCTACTATATTACTTCCATTGGTTTGCATATGCAAATCACGATTTGCTATTTACGCACGCGCATTTTCTATCTTACACCTCGTAAAGTTGTATTGCTATTTCTTGTTTGGAGACAGGGAAGCAAAGACCTTGAGAGGTGAGGTAACTTGCTCAGGGTCACACAGTCAGAAGGGGTGGAGATCAAGTGCAGATGCACAAAGACTGTGGGGCTGTCACTGCGGAGCCCTGAGTCATCTAGGGGGTTACTTCTCCCTTGTAGCATGGGTGGAATGAGGCATACGGCATATGGCACACAGCAGACACTCAGGCAGTCTGCGGGAAATTTCAGAGCCCTCTGCCGTCCTGTTCCAGCATCCTCCCTGCTGCTGCCGCCTCCCCATCTTCCTTAAGTCCTAACTGCACATTTGCATCTTCCTTGGGTGTCCGATAGTGTCTCTAATGTAGTGCATCTGTACCAGTCCTATTGACTTTTTACTACAGATTGGCTAACCACCCCCATGCCTTCTTTACTTTAATACATGGCCCAAGTAGCTCATGCCACAAACCGCTGAGATAAGTTTCTTCTGTCTTGTAGAAACTGGTATTTCCCATTAGGAAGTCCTGTCCATTTTACCAGAGTACATCGCCAATCCTGTAACTCCTCACTGCGTTCAGCACTGCAGCCCTTCTTAGGCCATCTCATTCCTTATTTGGACAATAGCAATCATTCTCACTGGCCTCTCTGCCTCTAGCCCAGCTCCTCAGCTGCCCATTTACCTCATGGGAACAACCAGCTTATCTTTCTTCAGTACCTTTCTCATGTAAGTCTTCCACCACATGTACAGTAGGATCTGAAGCCCTACCCGCAGCCCTAGCTGCCTCGTCCTAGCACCTCCCCACACTCACTTCATACCTTTGTTCTCTCCCTGAACATGGCGTGCTCGTTTCTGCCTCAGAGGCTTTGCCAGAGCTCTCCCTCCCACCTGGACAGTTCTTTCTGTACATTTGGTGCTCCAACTCACTCCTTGAGATGCTAAAGCTGTGGTCAGTGATTTATCTGCAGGACTTAGAATAGTGCTTGGTAAATGGGGGTGTCCCCAAGAGATACCCATTGTCTTCATGGAATAGAAGTGGGCATTCAGAGACTATCAAATTTGCATTTTTAGAGTCCAGCCCAAGCTCCATAGCTTAAGTGCACAGATTCTAGCTCTTGGTAGGTTCATGGTAGCTTGTTTCTAATGAATGAATGAATGAATGAATGAATGAATGAATGAATGAGTTTGTGCAATGTAGAACTGGTGACTTGGTTGATGAAGCCAAGGTGCTTTCTTTGATGTTTTCCAGGGAGCTTATTTTAGCATAGCCTCTGTCCTAGAAAAGACAAATGCCTCTTTGCTTCTAACTTTCTGCCTAAGGTCGGGTTTTTAATTCTCTGCTCTGCATCTGCAAGTCTTCATCTGCTGCAATCAGGGGCAGGAGAACTGGAAATAAGGCTGCCCTTCTCTCTGGGGAGAAGATACCAATCGCTCTGGCTAATGCCTCTGTTTCTGGCCACAGCCCAGTAATTGAACCCGCGGCCAAACAGATGGACAATCACACTGATGAAATGAAGATATTCATGTAAATATCACAGCACAAATTGATGCACAGCTGAACTAAAAGAAGGGAAACAAGACGGTACATGATATTAACAGCTGGGAAGATAATTTACTGCATTAACGACTTCTTCTGGCAAGCTGCTATTGGGAGGACAGAGATCCAGGATCGAATTCATTTTCTTGATCAGTGAAGCTGAATGCAGAGGTGACACCTGGTACATGAAGCCTGATGAATCATACAACTCATAAATCACCTGGCCCTGGTAGGAAAATCCCAGAGTGCTTATGTAGGCACTATTCCCTTGGAGGGTAGCTGTCTGGCAGGGTTGAAACAGTTTTTCTTTCATTCATTATGATTTTTGTGGGCCTACTATGTGGCACTTTGCTAGATGCTGAGACTATAAGCATGTATTCATTTTTCTGTGGCTTTAGTACATCTAGGATTGTAATGCTCAATATAGAATTATAGGGAACGGCTACCATAGAAATGTCCATGGTGGCATTTCAAGGAGAACATGGACAGATTTGCATCGAGTTGGGAATCATGCAGCTTTCCTAAAGAAGGTAATGCAAACATCAGCAAGAGTTCAAAACAAGGATAGGGGTTGAAGAACTCTGAGTAGTGGAGCAATAATGGGACTCATGCATGGAAAGGGTGCACTCAGAGGTGAGGCCGAGGAAGATTAGGAGTGTGGGTGTGGGACAGCCTAATGGTCAGAAAGAACTGAAGATTAGGAGTGTGGGTGTGGGACAGCCTAATGGTCAGAAAGAACTTGAGCCTCTTACAGGTCTTGGAGAGCTTCTGTGCTATTGAAATTGGTTTTTAATTAAGAAAATTAACTTTGGACCATAGGTGGAGTTATGGTTAAGGACAAAAGGAAAAAAGAGGAAGGGAGGGGCCCGGCAGGATGGCTCAGTGGTCTAAAGCACCTGCTTAGGCAGCTGCAGGGACCGCGGTTCGATCCCTGGCACCACATGCTGCGCCAGCCCTGCCCTTAGGGCAGGCTGAGCCAGCCATAAAAATAAATAAACAAGCAAAAAGAGTAAGGGAGAAATGGAAATTGAAAGACTAAGTGTTGATCCCTGAAACTGAAGAAATAACTATTGAATGAGAAAACAGAAATGTAGGTAGAGTAGGCGAAAGGGGTGTCATGGCAGGCACGTAGAGTTGGCAGGGGCTGTGTGGCATCAGTGGACAAGACCATCAGTTGAATCACATGGCACTTGTCAAGGCTAATTGTAACCCACTAGCTCTCACATTGACGCTGAGGAAGGAGGATCACCCATTGGCTAAGTTACGCAGCAAACGGTATTGATGAGCATGCATTTCTTTCCGCCAGTCTCTCAGAGGGCAGCTCAAATTCTTTGCTGTGCCTGGGAGGGGTTTCTTTCCTGGGTTGCTGTGAGCCCCTCAGCCTGGTCTTCTCCATGTCCACAAACAGTGAGGTGACCTTCTTCCCGAATCCTTCAGCTCTTAGATTCTCACCCTTATTGCTTGTAACACTGAAAAAAAAACAAACAAAAAAAAAACCAAATCTTTGGGTTCACCTTGACCTGCTACTATTGTTCTACTTCCCATTTACAATTGTCTCTGAATCCTAAAATATCTGTTTACTAATTGTAGACAACCTCTTTTTCCATCTACTATCTCTCTCTCTCTCTCTCTCTCTCTCTCTCTATATATATATATATATATATATTTTTTTTTTTTTTAAATTTTTATTTATTTATTTATTTTTGTCTTTTTGAGACAGGGTCTCGCTATGCAGTTCAGGCTGGCCTTGAGCTCACTTTTGTAGCCCAAGCTGGTCTTGAACTCACTTTGATCCTCCTGCCTCAGCCTCCCAAGTGCTGGGATTACAGGCGTGCACCACCACGCCCGGCCCTATCTCTATTTTTCTAAGTTTGCTGTAACAAAATGTCATAAACCAGGTAGTTTGAAACAATAGAGGTTTATTCTTTCATAGTCTTGATGGTAAGAAGTATGAGCCAAGATGAATCCAAGGCTCTTGTTTCTCCCACAAAGCTCCTCCTTTTTTCTTTTAACTATTTCTGGAAGCTGCTGGCAATTCATGGTACTCTTTAGCCTATCAGATGCATCACTGCAAGCTCCACCAATATTACCTCATTATTTTTTTCTGTCTCAGTGTAGAAATTTTCTTCTTTTAAGAACACCAGTCACTGGACTGTGACAGTAAATGGCAATTGTAACTGAGTCAGAACCCAATCACATATTCAGGAACCCTAAGTCTAAATAAAATTGTGTTCATACATATTGAGGATCATATTGAATTTATTTGTTTGGGAGATCCTTTCAGCCTGTGTCTTGGGTCCAGCCTTCACTATCTCTTTCCTGGACAAATGGAAGGCCTACCCACGACTCTCCTTGACCAGTGCCATGCTACCCTGTAGTTCATCCTCCATTCTGCCAACTTGGAAAATGTATCCTGTTAGCCCTCTTTTTTCAATTCTACAGTGCTTAGTCAAGTTAAATGCACTTAAAGGTAAAAGTTATTTCTCCAGTTTTGTGCTCTACACAAGGTAAAATTCAACTTCACTGACACCAAACTCTGTGCACCTCTAAGCCTTTACTCTTCTTCTTCTTCTTCTTCCTCTTTTTTTGAATGGTTACTTTATTCATCTTTCTAGCCATGTCTCTTCATGTGACACATCTTAGATGAAGCATCAGGTCCACTGTACAAAAGGTGATCTTGTGCAGGTGGAGCAGAACACTCCGTTTTCTGTGTTCCTGCCATTCCCAGGAGTGTTCTGGGTTCTTTGTAGCCCTTGAAACACATCCAGCATTGGTTGTTTTACATAGTCGTGTCTTTCGCTTGGCTTTCTAATTTGTTTGAATTCCTAATTCCTCAATAATACGATTCTTCGATGAACATTTGTCAAATGAATTTATAAATAAATGTATGCATGAATGTAAGAGGTTTGAATCTCCTTATATCTCCTTGAAAATTATTCTGAGAAACTTCATGATGTATTGCTTACATATGCCTGGGCTCAGACTAGAGCCAAGGCCGAGGGATCATTTTGTGCTAGAGATTCTCTAGTTCTGTACTAGAAAGAGGCTTTGTAATACCAGCCATTGGTTTCTTAGGGAGTCAGGCAATACATTCACTAAATATGTTTTAATAAAAGAACACTGGCTCAGTGTCTCTTATGGTACTTCTGAAATAAGAAATACAGGAAAAGACTTTATCATATGTGAAGATTAGTAGTTTGTACTGTGGCTCCTACACTGTCTCTCGACTAGTGGAGGAGTGGGTGGAAGGTGCAGAACTGGTTGGGTTTGGCAGAGTTCATAACATGAAAGACTTTGACTCTGACTACAGTGCCCAGGGAGGTGAGTGCATTGATTGCATATGGATACTATCAGTCTTGATGAGTAAGGTGACTGATTATGACACAGCTTTATTTTCTAGGAGAAGATACTTCTTTAACCAAGTAGATGCTATTTTGATTCATTTAGCATGAACACAGGAATATATATTTATTTCCTAAGAATTGTTCAGTACAGGACAGAAAAGTGTGTTGATTTGGGTACTAGTAGGCAAGGAATGTAAATATATTGCAGTGAAGTCCATTGCACCTAATAGTCTTTCACTCACTCATTCATTCATTCATTCATTCACTCAGTCATTTGTCCTTCCTTATTTTCACTCATACTTTATTCCACTTATAAAACATGTTTGTTGAGGATGACAGATTTAAAAAAAGTTCCAGGCAAAGCACTAGGCAGCAAGAAGTGCAAACAAGAAACAGTGACCTGCTTTAAGAATGTCAAAGACTGTGGGAACCACAAATGAAGGAGTGATACACTGGAGAAGATAGCACCTATTACTTTCCAAGGTGATGCTCACGGCCGCCTGTGTGGACCTCACTTCAGCTAGTTACGATGCAGTCAGATTCCTCAGTGTGAGTCCTGATAGACTGAATCAGAATTTCTAGGGCATGGGCCTCAGAAATACACATTTTTAATAATCTTTCTCAATATACTTATGCTCAATTACTCGTGAGCTCACTTACTCTAGCTGACACCATGAGCAGTTGTCTCTGTGTAGAGATAATTATAAGCTTGAACACAGCCCTGGTGGGGTGCACTATATCAGGTAGGAGTTAGCAAATGGTACTAAACAGGATAGGAGCAAACAAGAAGCGGAGTTTCAGAACTCAGGATTCGTTGCAGTCTCCCATAGCCTTGCCCGCCAAATTGCTTCCTATTCTTCGGTTAATATTATGATGTGAGTAGCATGATCTCCCTGAGTTACGCAGTTCTTGTGGAAACCAGCCAGTGGGTGGGGTACACTGATTCTCCTAAC
>PVJA010039777.1:0-18915 GCA_004027025.1 Myocastor coypus | reverse complement strand
AAAAAAAAAAAAAGAATCCCTGGTAAGCTCCAGCTTTTTGAGAGAATGTAGACAAACAATGAGGTCTGGAAATAATCCTATTTGTGCACCTTGTTCAAGTCAAATGTTTATCCCAGCCAGGCGTGGTAGCGCACACCTGTAATCCCAGCACTTGGGAGGCTGAGGCAGGAGGATCAGTGTGAGTTCAAGACCAGCCTGGGCCACAAAAGTGAGCTCAAGGCCAGCCTGAATTGTATAGCGACACCCTGTCTCAAAAAAAAAAAAAAAAAAAAAAAAAAATTTATCCCAGTCTAGCTTCAAATATTAATTTAGCTTCTAGTTGGGATGAGCTCTTGGCTCAGTTGTCTTGGAAAACTACTCATGTAAAGTGGCTGAGGTGGAAAGACTTATCCTAAGGAGGAACGATTCTACAGTGGGAAACAGCCCCTTTGAAGCTTAGATGATGTGCAGGTTGCCAGAAGAGCCACCCAGAAGATCCACAGTGATGTGGCTATGGGCCACGTAGCCACATAGCTGTGCCCTGAGGAACATTACAGGTGGATGGGTTTTGCCCCCATGTATGCTTTCAAACTTACCAGACCTTTACTGCCCTCTAGAAAGGTGAGGTAGGCATGGTAGCTTGAGGCCTGGTAGTCTGGGTTATGCGGGCGTTACCCAGCACCATAAGGATACAGCAGCCAAGCAGAAAGAGGGAGGCAGTGAACAGCAGATCCCTGTAAATCCTAGATCCAGGGATCCTGCAGCCAGAAGTGCCTTGTACCAAGCCTACAGGCCAGAACTAAACTGATCAGACTTTTGTTCGGGGTCTGAGGGATGTACCTATCTGTCCCCAGGACATGAGCCTTCTTGGTATTCAGCTTCTTGGCACCCTTTCATTTTTAATCCTTTCAGCATCTTGTCCACTCCACAAGAAGTAATTTAGTGCTGCTTCAACTTCCTGCCATGAAACAGTCAGTCCTTAGGGAGCTGGTACAGCTGCTATTCCCAAAACTGTAGTAGGTGGGCAGTCTGTGCATTGTCTTGTTCACTGGCAGGAAGTGACCATTTAATTTTCAAGATGCTGTTAAAGGAGACAGAGAAGCACTACTGTGAGATTGGGCTGCATTTAATTTGAACTCCTCACCACTTGTTCCTTGACAATTAAATTTGGTTCTTGTTAAACATGGTTGATTGGTCAAATGACATAATGGAGCCAGCCTAGTGGTGCTTGCCTATCATGCCATTGCTATGAGAATTTAAGGCACAAGGATAACAAGTTCTTCAACCCCAGCCTGATCAATTTAGCAACTCAATGAGACCCTGCTTCCAAATTGTAAAAAGTTTAAAAAAATGTAAAGATCTAGGGGTGCAGAGACCCTAGGTTTAGGCCCCAGTACAGAGAGTGCGGGAGGGAGTGCAGCTAGTGCATGCAAAGCTCAGAACACAATGACTAGGCCAGCCTACAACAGTTTCTGACTAGAAGGCTGGCATGTGGGAGCTGAGCTCCTAGCCCTTACCATGGCAGAGGCCCTGGGGTTCATCTACAGAAAAAAAAAGGAAAGAATTTACCCAGCCCCTTTGCTTCAAGTTCCTAGATGAGTTGGGTAACGAAACTACTAAGTCTCCACACTCCTGGAAGAAAGCATAAGAATGGCCTCCTGTCCCCACCCTCAGGACAGGCTGTGCTGGCCATAATATTTAAAAAAGAAAAATTGAAAATTAAGGAGGGGCTGAAGAGATAGCTTCGTGGCACAAGTGCCTGCCTGGCAAGTGTAAGGTAGTGAGTTTGAAACCCAGTCCTGCAAATAAATAAATAAGTAAACAAACAAATAAATAAAATTAAAATGGCCTCCTGTCTGTAATCCAAGTGGGTATTTTATCTTCAACTGAAAGTGTTTGACATCTTTAAGGCTGGTAGTTCATTGGATGATTCCCCTTTTATTCTGATTGTCTCCTCTTACAGGGTTTTGTACTCGAATGTACTCGAGGGGTAAGAGACAAGCCAAATTTTGGTAGAGTTTTGTTTTCATTTCACAGCAAAGAGACAAACCTCTTTGTGGATGCATTTTGCCAGGCAGCAAGTAGTGATACCAGTTCTTTTTTGTTGTTGTTGTTTTAATATCACTCACAATTCTTTACTAATGAGATGAATGAGCCTTAAGCAAATTTATTTTATATAATTTTTGCCAAGTTGAATAGGACTGGTAGATTGCTTTTTTTGTCTTTTTGAGATAGGGTCTCACTATGCAGTTCAGGCTGGCCTTGAGTTCACATCTGTAGCCCACATTGGTCTTAAACTCGCACCAATCCTCCTGCCTCAGCCTCCCAAGTGCTGGGATTACAGGTGTGCACCACCACATCCGGCCAGTGATACCAGTTCTTACCCCCTGCCCAGTGCACTTTAAATATTTTTATTGCTTAATGGACAACTAGCAAGCATTGCAACCAAGTATAGATTGGAGATCTCTCAAAAAAGGAAGTACAAGATAAAAATGCTATGTGTTTTGTTGTTACTGGGTTTTTTGTTTGTTGTGCTTGTTGTGGTACCGGGGATTAAACTCAGGACCTTGCACTTGCCAGATAAGCACTATTCTACTAAGTTATCTCCCCGGCCTGTTGTATGTATGTATGTATGTATGTATGTATGTATGTATTTTCTTGTTTCAGAACCTTTGTTTGTTTATTCACTCATTTTTATGGCCAGCTCAGCCTGCCCCGAGGGCAGGGCTGGCACAGCATGTGGTGCCGGGGATCGAACTGCCGTCCCTGAAGCCGCCCACGCTTTCCCAAGCAGGTGCTTTAGACCACTGAGCCATCCCACCGGGCCCCCTGATGTTTGTTTTTAAAGATTTATTTGGAACAGGGTCTCAATATGTATGCAGCCGGGTGTGATGGCTCACGCCTGTAATCCCAGCACTCGGGAGGTTGAGGCAGGAGGATTGGTGCAAGTTCGAGACCAGCCTGGGCTACAAAAGTGAGCTCAAGGCCAGCCTCAACTGCATAGCGAGACCCTGTCTCAAAAAGACAAAAAAAAAAAAAAGAAAAAAAAATCAATATGCAGCTCAGACTTGTAGTGATCTTCCTGTCTCAGCCTCCCCAGCACTGGGATACTTTTGTTGTTGTTATTATTTTTGTTGTTGTTGTTGTTCATTCAGTGAAATTTATTGTAAGATGAAAAAATTAGCATTTACCTGCTTAGTGCACAAAAGGACCCTGGGTCTCATAAGAAAATATTAGGAAACTGCAGATACGGATACCTTCCGGTTGTAACAGTTAGCAAAAGTGAAAAATTTTTTGTAAATACCTAGTCCATGGCTCAAAGTAGTTTCTCCACAGTACATTAAAAGGAAAATAAAACAACATCAGTAAGACCAAGGGGCCAGGGAGATAGCTCCAATGGCACAAGTGCCAGCCTAGCAAGTGGAAGGTCTTGAGTTCAAACCCTGGCCCCACAAAAAAAAGGCAAAAACTCTTAAGTTAGACCATATTTAATGAGGAAAATGAGCACTGCCCAGCCCCAAGGCAGAGCCCTTCCTTGATGTCACAGTTCCTCCAGGGACAAAGGACTACAACGGATGAGAGTGGGGAGCCAAGGATGGCAGACTGGGGGGGCTTAAGTAAATGCCTCATGGGCCAGTCCACAGCACTCTCCTTGGCCGCCCCGCAAATTGGGATACTGGTATGTGCCACCATGCCTGGTTTCAGTGGCCAGCATGAGGTACCAGGGATTGAACCCAGGCCTTTGCACTAGCTAGGCAGGTGCTTAGATATTTGAGCTATGTCCCCAGCCCTGGTCTTTGTGTGTGTGTGTGTGTGTGTGTGTGTGTGTGTGTGTGTGTGTGTGTGTGTCTTTTTGAGACAGGGTCTCGCTATGCAGTTGAGGCTGGCCTTAAGTTCACTTTTGTAGCCCAGGCTGGTCTCGAACTTGCACCAATCCTCCTGCCTCAGCCTCCCGAGTGCTGGGATTACAGGCATGAGCCACCACGCCCGGCTGCTCCCCAGCCCTGGTTGTTGTGTCATGTTAAGTTGCACTGATGAGTACAGTAACTGCCAGTGCTTCTTGTGATAATTCATATGATAGTAATGTATTTATTTATTTAGGTCTTTTTGAGTCAGGATCTCACTGTGCAATTCAGGCTGGCCTTGAGCTCACTTTGTAGTCCAGACTGGTAGCAAACTCACACTGATTCTCCTGCCTCATCTTCCTGAGTGCTGGGATTACAAGCATGCACCACCACTCCTGGCTTTCCTTGTACTTTTTTTTTCTTTGTGATACCAGGGATCAAACTTGGGACCTTGTGCTTGCCAAGCAGGTAGGTGCCTAGGCCGCTGAGCTATCTTGCTGGCCCCTTATTGTACTTTATTTAACTCTCATCTTTCTGAGATCAATGTGCAAGAGTTGTATTTATGAAAAGCTTAAATTACAATCTTAATAGTTTGTGATGAAAGAAATTAGAACACTTTGGTTTGAAGTAGCATTAGTGGAGGAGTATGTCTATAATTATACATTTCTGGTTAAGATTATATAATTTTTGTTTTATTTATTTTTGCATTGGGGTAATTCAACCCATGTGCATTCTACCACTGAGCTATATTCGTAGCCCTTTTTACTTTTTTTTATTTTGGGGAAAGGGTGTTGCAAAGTTACATAGGCCAGCCCTAAATTTGGGGTCCTCTTGTTTCAGGCTCAAGTAGCTCCGTATTATCACAATTGGCTGTTTATGTACTTTATGTAATTAATATCACAAAAATTATAAAACACAAAAGCGAAATGACGACTGCTGTGTGGCTCAGTGGAAGACCACTTCTGTGACATCTTTGAGGCCCTGAGTTTGACTCTGAACACCATACATACATCTACTTAGTGATATGAAATGATGGTCACTGTACATAATAGAATAACATGTATGTACAAGGTAATTTATTTTCTAAGAAAAAATTTACACTTTTGTGTGTATGTGTATCAAAATCTGACTTAGGGGGTAATAGATTGTATTTATGTTTAAAAGTTATATGGTAATAATGGAAAAATTATTTTTAACTATCTTTTGTTTAAATGGATATAAGAAATAAAAAGAGCCGGGCGTGGTGGTGCACGCCTGTAATGCCAGCACTCGGGAGGCTGAGGCAGGAGGATCCATGTGAGTTCGAGACTAGCCTGGGCTACAAAAGTGAGCCCAAGGCCAGCCTGAACTGCATAGCGAGACCCTGTCTCAAAAAGACAAAAAAGAAAGAAAGAAATAAAAAGTCTACATACCTGGAGTTATGGTAAAAATTGTCACAACATGTAAGGTTCAGAATGAGCTCTTGTTCTTTTTCATTCTAATCTCTTGGGTATGGGGGGTTTTTTTTGCTTGTTTTTAAAAAATGTATTCACGTTTTACTTTGCCAAAATAAATTTTATAAGACAAAATAAAATGTGTCTCAGCCATTCTTAAAGGTTTCTTTTCACTCAGGTTGCCCTACCCTTTCGCTTTGCCACTGGGCAAGCAGAGCAAAGAACACACCTAAGTGAAAGGCCCTTGGAATACCAAACAGTATCAAGCAAAGACAAATTATGAGTTGCCTAATATAAAGCATGAGGGTTTGTTTTTTTAATTGAGGGGATAGGAATACAGCTTCTCAGTTATTATATACTGCATCATACTCTTGGGAAGGCGTTTTTGGCTTGAGTCCATTAATGCTTATGTATTAACCACTGTGGGAACTGTATTACTAAGAATTGCCGGTTGTGTGTAGCGCCCTCTAGTGAACTATTTTCAAGGTGCAAAGCAGTTTGTCCTGCTCAGCTGTTAGTTAACTAGGAAATGTTCTCTCTGTGTGATTTATTTTGCTGTTTCCTTACATCCAGACTTAGCCCTTTTTGCACCTACATGTTTTTTCTTTTTAAGGAATTTATGTTATTTTATTGTTTCAGAACCTTTGTTTATTCGCTCATTTTTATGGCCGGCTCAGCCCACCCCGAGGGCAGGGCTGGCACAGCATGTGGTGCCGGGATAGAACCAAGGTCCCTGAAGCCACCCAAGCTTTCCCAAGCAGGCGCTTTAGACCACTGAACCATCCTGCCGGGCCCCGCCTACATGTTTTTTCTTAGCCAGGAGATGCACCAAGCTGTTAGGCTTTGAAAACATTTCTTAATCTCTATGCTTCAGTAACCTCGTCTATAAAATGAAGATGAGAATCATAGGGTTCCTCTGAGGACTAGCTGAGCACATGTGACGTAGATGCCTGGCACATAGTAAGACCTCCATAAGTGTTGCCTGGATTATTTTGTTTTTGTATTTTGTAGTGCTGGATATTGATCAGGGCCTCGTGATTGCTAGGCATGTGCTCTCCACCTGAGCTGCATCCTGGCTACTTTTTACATAAAAGTAAGTCTAATTGGCCTACATATATATGATTGAAGACAAGTAGTAAATGGTTCAAGGGCCAGGAAATAGCCCAGAGGCTTAACTGCCTGCCTGGCAAACAGCAGAAGGTCCTGAGTTACATCCCAGTACCAGAACAAAATCTTGGTTCAGGTATCCTACTGTAGTTGAGAAATGTTATGTTAGAGAATAGCAGGAAAGGAAGGGGCCTGGCTATAATTCTAACTTCTAGCCCCATTTTCCTGTGCCAGTTTAGTCTGGGAGGTGCCAGGAAGATGACAGCTCAGCAGTCTAAAGCACCTGTTTAGGCAAGCGTAAGCAACCGCAGGGACCATAGCTGAATCCTGGCACCACATGCTGCGCCAGCCCCACGCCGAGGGCAAGCTGAGCCACCCGTTACATAGACACATACGTACATACAGTTTTGAGTTTTGTTTGTTTGTTTGTTTTGCCTTTTTGAGACAGGGTCTCGCTATGCAGTTCAGGCTGGTCTTGAGCTCACTGTTGTAGCCCAAGCTGTTCTTGAACTTGCACCGATCCTCCTGCCTCAGCCTCCCGAGTGCTGGGATTACAGCTGTGAGCCACCACGCCCGGCTCACATACAGTTTTTTTAAAAGATAAAAGTCTGGAGATGTTTTTGTATCTCTTCATAGTGCTTATATTTGTACAGTCCAAACAAATATTTGTCAATTTAAATATTGAAGCTAGATTGATTTTTAGTAGATATTGGAAAATGATAGAAAGCTAAAATTAGTATAAAAATTAGAATACTAGGGTTTAATATGTTCTTTAAACGAGAGGCTTATCTGGGCATGGTGGCGCACACGTGTAGTCACAGCACTTGGGAATCTGAGCCAGGAGGATCACTGAAGTAAGTTCTAGGCCAGCCTGAACTGCCTAGTGATACTTAAATCTCAAAAAGACTAACCCAGGACCTGGCGAGATGGCTCAGTGGTCTAAAGCACCTGTTTAGGCAAGCTTAGACAACTGCAGGGACTGCATTTTGATCCCCAGGCTGAGCCTGCCGTAAAATAACATAAAATTTAAATTTTTTAAAAAAAGACTAAAGCAGAGGATTTGGATTAGTATAACAGGATTTGTGTTTTCAGTGCACAAGTGTAATGACAGTAGACTTGATTGTGGATCCCACGTGAATCATGACTTTTGAATCAAAAGAGTCATAGATTCCAGAATCTAACTGCTCTGTTGTCACTTATTCCCAACATATACAGCTTGGATTTATTCTGACTCAGTTCCAGTAGATTCCTTGTTCAGGGACCATCCATGTTCTTTCCTGTATTGACAGTCACACACTTAGGTATAACACCGTCCCAAGAACCCAGTTATTTTAGGAAAGCACTGAATACTTCTGACCCATGAGTCCCTGGAGTCTTTAGTTGATCATATGTATAAGAAATGTCAGAGGGGCTGGAGAGATAGCTCCATGGCACAAGTGCCTGCCTCAAAAGTGCAAGGTTGTGAGTGTGATCCCTGGTTCAAAAAAAAGAAATGTCTCCAGGCATATTTTTCATGTTAACCTATGTTAGACATGTCACAGGGTATTTCTCCTTCCCTTCTTGTTCCTCAGTATTAAGCCACACTACTTTTTTCATGAACGTATGCAAAATATACACGACTTAGAATTTTCACAGCCACATTTAGAAAAAGTAGAAGGCAATATCACATTTTCCAGAGAAAACTACTGGGTGATGCTAGTGATAAATGGCAAAGTTATACTTCTGACCTGGAGACTGATCTCAACACCATATCAGAAGCTTAAAAAGGAAATTTTCCTTCCACAATCGACAGCTCACCTATGAGTGGTAATTATTACAGCTGCCATTGGTCATATCTGTGTTTGAAGGTTAGCCCAAGGGGAATCTCATTTTCTTTTTGTATATTTATCATCAGTTGAGTTTCCAAGCTAGGAAAGCAAGTTCTTTTCTAGCAGGATATTGCAGTTGCTATTATTAACCCTCTTCAGGGAAAATTCCACAAACCCTAGCTGGGAATGCTGAAGTCTGATTGTCCAGCTTGTAGACAAGAGACCTGGGGGAAGGTTTCCTATACTGGCTGTCATGACTGCTCTGCTGGAGGTGTGCATAGGACCAGAGGCTGAGTCTTGGTCAGTGAAATCACACTGAACAGCTCTTCAGGCAGTCTGGGCTTCACCTCCCCAGGCCTGCAATCCCATGGGCCATGCCTGTGATCTTTCTTGGCTTCTCCAACTCCTGACCACACCTTCCACCCTAAGGCTCTCTGGTTAAAGCTTCCTCTGGTGTATACCTTAACTCTTTGTCAGGATCCCAGAGTACCAAGCTCTTGTGTGTAGAAAGTTTTAAGTCAAAAGCCCCAGACCTTGGCCCAGGGGAGGAGTCACAGGTGGGAACGGCTACAATTTGGGAACAAGACTCTTCCATCACAGTAGGTTTTTTGTTAAGGTCTGCTATTCTGGCTGGGGAACTCTGATCACAAGGTTTAGTTTCTAGAACTTTTAGGAAGACCAAGCAGGAACCAGAATTGCCCATCCTCCTTCTGTAACAATTTCAATACAACTTGGAGACCTGGAAAAGTCCTCCAGAAGAAATATTGTTTCTTTGCTAGAAGACTAGGTTGCACATGTTGAAAGCAACTTAAATAAAGCATCAACCATTGTTATTTCCTGAAGAATAGGGAAGCTTCACAAAAGGACAAGATACAATTTAAGAGATCTGATTAAATATCATTTAAGAAAAGTTAAATCTTAGCTGGGCGTGGTGGCTCATGTCTGTAATCCCAGCACTCGGGAGGCTGAGGCAGGAGGATTGGTGCGAGTTCGAGACCAGCCTGGGTCACACACACAAAAAAAAAAAAAGCTAAATCTTGTCAGTCTTCCTCTACTAGTGGTGGAAATCCAGAGACAAAATTCTACTAGGACTTTGATTTACTGTTCATTTACATTTGGCATCCCTAGGCATTTTAGTAATTAACATTTTAATATGGGTGTGCCTCTGGTTCTGGAAATGTACAACTGTTTACAGCAAATAACAAAGCTCCTCATTGAAGAAGCTGACAGGCCTGGAATGCTGTCAGATGACTTCCAGTCTCTGGATTCACCCTGCTCACTGAGGCCTGGAAACAAATGGGCTTTGGTTTTTTTATTGTTCTTTTTTGTTTTTTGTTTTTTTGGGGGGGCAGGGTTTGAACTCACGACCTTGCGACCCTGCACTTGCTAGGCAGGCATTTGTGGCTCGGAGCTATCTCTCCAGCCCCACAAATGAGCATTGGCTTGAGCTAAAGGGAGGTTTAAAGCCTGATACTGCTTTGCAGTTTTTCAGATTATGGTACTCATTTGAAAAATAGAGAAAATGAAATAACGAAGTCTTTGGCCATGGGATGTGAGAATATCTGCAAAAGTCATTAGGAGGAACAGGGATAGTTTAGCAGCAGCACCTGCCTGGCAAGTACAAGGTCCTGAGTTCAGTTCCTGGTACTAAAAAAGTCATTAGGGAGCTCATAAAGCCATAAAGTTTCATGTAGCATTGAATCTCATATTGTAATATTGAAGTATCTTACAGCCTTGAGATAGACTGTAGTCACTAATTATCTGGGTGTGGAGGGTTTTAGACTAACCTCTCCCTAAAATAGGATGTTGCAGCAGTCAGTACGCTCTGAAAAGGACCCAGGACACTCAGGAAGGTCACACATCAAAATCACTGGCCGAAATCCCTGGCCAGTGACCATCCTTAACTCAGAAGGTAAGCATGTATTTCGTTTCTAAATTTTAACTATCAAAAAAGTTAAATTATAGGCCTGGCAGGATGGCTCAGTGGTCTAAAGCACCTGCTTAGGAAAGCTTGGGTGGCTGCAGGGACCACAGTATGATCCCTGGCACCATATGCTGCACCAGCCCTGCCCTCAGGGCAGGCTGAGCCAGCCATAAAAATAAACAAAAGTTCTGAAACAAAAAAATAAAATAAAAATTCTTTTTAAAAAAGTTAAATTATAGCCTGAGTGTGATGGTACATGCTTATAATCCCCCACACTCAGGCCGAGGCAAGAGGATTGCTTTGAGTTAAAGGCCAACCAGGGCTATAAAGTTAGTTTGAGGGGCTGGGGAGATAGCTCAGTAGAATAAGTGCTTGCCTGGCAAATGCAAGGACCCGAGTTCAATCCCTAGTCCTGCCAAAATAATAATAATAATAATAATAATTAATGATCTTCTTTGGGGACTGGGGAGATAGCACCTTGGCACAAGTGCCTGCCTGGAAAGTGCAAGGTTGTGAGTTCAAAACCCAGTCCTGCCCCCCCCCCAAAAAAAAAAGAAAAAAAAAGTTCAAGACTAGCCTAAACTGCAGAGCACAAAACCCTGACTCAAATTGTTACGTTTCTATTAAGCTACTACTCTGTTGAAGACGAGATTTTTCCACATAAATTGGCAAGGAAACCCAGTAATGAATCAGATGAAAAGATGGATGTTAAATTACACCCTCATGAGAGACCCTGAGCCCATTCTAACCCACAGAAACAAGTGTAAAAAGTGTTGTTTCAACCTAGCATTACTAAAAGACAAAAAAAGAAAAAAATTAGCATTACTTCTGTCTCATTCCCTTCCCCCTCCTCACTCTCTCCCCTCCCTGTCTTCCTATCTGTCTCCTGTCTATCTTTCCTGCTCCCACTGTCCCTTTTGCATTTCAGCAGAAAGTGAAAGGAAAGTGAAGGTTCCACATTTTTAAGGCAACAATATGGACCTATACCATCACTTCACCCCTGCCTCTGGCCACATCTAGCTGCAAGGGAGCCTAGCAAGTCTAGTAGCCTTGTGTCTCACTAAGAGTTCTATTATGTGAGAAGGGGCCAACATGATGATGTCTGCCTGTTCTACCTTGGGAGGCTGAGAAAGGATCATTTAGACCGAAGAATTCATGCTAGCCCAAGATAGCAAGACCCTGTCTCAAAATGGGAAAAAAGTGGTCATGCCTGAAATTCCAGTCAGGAAGCTAAGGATGTAGTTCAGTAGTCTATTTCTTCCCCACCCCCACACCTGATTACTAATTCATAATGTTATGGTAGACAACCATTAAGTTCCTTATGTAGTTCATGTCTTAGTCAACTTAAGCTATGTGCTAATACAAATACTAATACAATTAATAGGTATAGCAGATGAGGCTACATAAAATATTAAGGGCTAGAGACCACTTCATCCTCTATTATTTTTAGGTAGTATAGAAAATAAAAATTACTAACAATTTAAAACTAGGGCTGGGGAGATAGCTCAGTAGAATAAGTGCTTGCCTGGTAAGCACAAGCGTCTGACATCAATCACCAGTTCTGCAAAAAAAAAAAAAAAAAAAATTAAAACTAATAAGATGGAACTGGGCGTGGTGGTGCATGCCTGTAATCCCAGCGCTTGGGAAGCTGAGGCAGGAGAATCGGGGAGTTAAGAGACCAGGCTGGGCTACAGAAGTGAGCTCAAGGCTAGCCTGAAGTGCATTGCAAGACCCTGTCTCAAAAAAGACAAATAAATAAAACCTAGTAAGGTGGTTAGGATTATTTGGGCTTGTTACTTTGTGGTACAAGGGATTAAGCCCAGGGTACTCTACTACTGAGCTATATCCCTAGCCCTTTTCAGCTCTTCTACTGAGACAAGGTCCTACTGGCTGTCCAGACTGACCTCAGATTTCTAATCCTGCCTCAACTTCTTGAGTACCTAGTCTTACAGGCCTGTCCCACTGCTCCTAGCAATGTTAAAATCTTTTCCAGTAAAAGTATAGATATCCATAACGCAGTCTGATGGTGATTTTAGATTATGTAATGGTGGTGATAAAGAGTCTGTACTATTTTAGGTGGGTTAGCAAAAGATCTTTCAGTCTGCCATATAGTTGAAAGAAAATAGAAGTTGAGATTTTAGTTCTTGCCATTTTAACTTTCCCCTGTATGACTGTAACACTGTGGCCATGGTGTGGAGAAATACCAGCTGGGACTCATTCATAGGTGAACGATTACTCTCAAGGTGTAAGCATTCTTTTGGCCTTTCACACTTCCAAGACTTCCCCAGGGCCAAAACGGGGCAGAGGTGGGAGACTGTGATCAGATGGGAAAATAGTCTGGTCTGGCCCAGCTATGCACCACCCTGACCCTGACAGCCCTAACTACTGCTAGGCCAATCACCATTTCCTGCTTGTATCTAGGCTCTTCTGTTTGTTCCACCCATGACAAGGAAGTAGGAAAATGGAGATATGCAGAAGCTGGTAAAGACTACTGTCTCCAAGGCAAAGTTCTATTTCTAGATCCAAGAAAAACTTCCTGTTTTGTTAAGACCCTTCTTAGGAGCGGAAACCTTCTTTGAAATGAAACCACAATGAATAATTTGACTGTGTTGAGCAAGCCTGAAATCCCAAGAGGAGGTTAGTGAATAAGAAAGCATCAGAAATCAACCCCAGCTGTGCGGAGCTCTTCCTCAGTTCCTCCACCACTCCCTAAAGGACCAGTGACAGCTGGCAAGTGGAAAGCATTTGGGGGCCCGGCGGGATGGCTCAGTGGTTTAAAGCACCTGCTTGGGAAAGCTTGGGCGGCTTCAGGGACCGCGGTTCGATCCCCGGCACCACATGCTGCGCCGGCCCTGCCCTCGGAGTGGGCTGAGCCGGCCATAGAAATGAGTGAATAAACAAACAAAGGTTCCAAAACAAGAAATAAATACAATAAAAATAATTTAAAAAAAAAAAAAAAGGGAAAGCATTTGGATGAACTGACAAAAGAAGTGAGCAGAGCTTTGGTAGCTCCCTCAGAACTGTGTAGCTCAGATTGGTCATCCTTCCAGATGGATTTTCGTTTGTAAAAAGATCATCTGGCCAGGGGTGGTAGTGCAGACCTGTAATTCCAGCATTAGGGATGCTGAGGTAGGAGAATGACAGGAGTTCAAGGCCAGCGTGAGCTATGGAGTGAGACCCTGAGACCCTGATTTTTTGCTTGTTTTTATTTTTTGTATGTGTGGGACCGGGGTTCAAACTCGCAGCCTTGCACTTGCCAGGCAGGCACTTGTGCCACGGAGCTATCTCCCCAGCCCATTTTTTAATTTTTATTTATTTATTTGTTTATTTTGAGACCCTGTATTAAAAAAAATCTGGAAGAGCTGCAGTATTAGCCTATGCATTGATGCAATAGTAAATGAACCCTGGAATCTTGGTTTAATGTGCACTGTAAAGTTTGTCTTTACTTTCCACCTGATTGGTATTGATTGGTGGTGGAAATGCAGGCATTCCAGTCAAGAGCCCAGGTGCCATGTGTGCCGTATTGCTGGAGACTTGGCAACCACTACTTTGGCAGCAGAGGAAGAGGACAAGAAAAAAACTCATACCTGCTCTTTTTGTGTGCTGCCTGGAAGTGACAGTGCTACCTCAGTGGTAGGACCAAAGATGGTGGACTGGGATAGAAGGGGACACATACAAGGTGTTTGGTGAGTCCTAAATGCTTCTCCCAGAGCAGAATTTTATTGCTGGCCACTTGTGTCAACATGTTTAAGCAGAATTCTAGATGGGTCATTGGTCTCTCATCATCTAAGCTTCTTAGCTATTTTCCGAACTAAAAAGTGTTATAAAATAGGCAAGTTTCAGATCAAAAATACTGTTAAGTAAGTGCTACATAAAGGTCTTACCCCTACAATTATTCTCCTTTTCCCTTTAATTTTAATTTTGCTTTTTACCAAATTAGCTAATCCATGGGAACAACACTCCTGACTTCACAATTGTGGTTTGGGGCCTAATGTAGTTGAGTATCCCTGGAAGTATGGACTGGCTAATTACTGGAACCAGAGCATATGTTTGACGACTCTGGAACTTTAAGGTGTGCACATTTAATTCCACAAAAATGACAAAACTAAAGAGTTCTCTGAAGGATTGTTTCCCAAACTGTTCAAAATTTAAGCCTCCAGGGCCAGCAAGATGGCTCAGAGGTCTAAAGCATCTGCCTACCAAAGGTTAGGCAAGTACAGGGACTGCGGCTCGATCCCGGGCACCACATGCAGCGCCAGACCCATGCCCAGTGCAGGTTGAGCGGGCTAGAACACAAATAAATGAAATAAAATAAAAATAAAATAAAATAAATTTTAAATTTAAGCTTCCACTTGAATTTGACTCGTGTTTGACTCTTGGCCAGTGTTTTAATGTGGTGGGGCGGGGGGAGTCTGATTCACCATGATTATCAATTAAATATACACTTGAGTCCACACACAAATGGTGGGCTTCTCAGGAGTGAACTTGCATGCCCTGGCTTTGAGGCAAGGAATTCACTCTTAAGTAACAGTTCGTACAGGACTTCAGTTGCCTGCCTTCCCCTCTTGTACCTTGCTTCGGGAAGATTTTGTCATTCATCAAAGGCAGGGGAGGGCAAGGGAAATACAGTACAGCTGAGTTTGAAGCAGCCTTACTTCACAGGGTGGTTCTCACTCGTTTTGTTTTACTTGGCTTGCTTCAGAGCTGTTTTGGTACTCATGAGGTTCTTTAGCCATGAGGCCTTTGCAGACCTGATTTCCCCTTGGAATGACACGATATCCTCCCTACAAATGTGGCAATGGTAAATTCCTGCCTGGGGAGCAGCAATTGCTTTGCATTATACTCTTATTTGAATAAAGCAGTGTGAGCTCAACAAGACCTTATTGTTCTGCAATCCATTATTGAAATCAGCTATAGCAATTTCTGGCGTTATACTCTTGCCTAACATTTGATTATGTAAAGGAATACTTTTTTCATACTTTATTTGGTCCTTTTTAGTTGTTTATAATAGAAAAACCTCTTACCATTTTAGCAACACTTCAGGTTCACACATGCACACACACACACACACTTTTTTTGTCTTTTACCCCCTCTTTTGATCTCTGATATGAGTCACCATCTTAGAATGTTTCTCAGGTTTGAAGCTGGGTATAGTGATGCACACCTGTAATCCAAGTATCCGGGAGGCTGAGGCAAGATGACTGGTGTAAATTCAAGGCCAGCCTGAATTTACGGTGAAAACTTGTCTCAGGAAAAAGAAAAGAAGAGAAAAATTTTTTTCTGGTTTGAGATGTCCCAAAGTGTACTTTATGACTGTTACGCACATACAGACATACGCATGCACTAAATCCACATGATTTACACAAAGTAAATTCAGCAACACTCACTTGTTCAGGACATGCTGTCATTGTTGGTCTGAAAATGATATTTTAAACAATGTCTGTGAAACTTAAGCTAAGCAATCTAGGGGCCCAGCAGGATGGCTCAGTGATCTAAAGCGCCTGCTTGGGAAAGCTTGGACGGCTTCAGGGACCGTGGTTGGATCCCCGGCACCACATGCTGCGCCAGCCCCGCCCTCGGCAGGCTGAGCTGGCCATAAAAATGAGTGAATAAACAAAGGTTCTGAAACAACAACAAAAAATAATAATAATAATAAATAAAATTTTTTAAAAAGGTAAGCAATCTACAATTACTCTTTAATGTAAAACAATTTTTTTTCCAGGTGTGGTGTCAGCTGCCTGAGGTGGGAGCAGCACCTGAGATCAAAAGAAGTTGGAAGCCCAAGCAACACAGCAAGACCTTGTGTCTTAAAAATAAATTCTAAGTGCCTGTCCAGGCAGGCACAGAGACCCTGTTTGATCCCCAGCACCACATGCCATGCCAGCTCCACCCCCAGGTGCATGGAGCCAGCCACTGAGACCCAGCGTGGTGGTGCACTGCAACACTGGCACTGGAAAGGCTGAAAACATGAGAATCATTACAAGTCCGAGCTGCGCATAGTGAGACCCTGTACCAAATATATAATTAATTTTTAAAAACAGTTTCCTTATTTTGTAACATCTGCAAATAGAACTTGATAAGGCTAAATATACAAATACTTTCTAACTAAACTTTTTTTTTTTTTTTAAGAATTTTTTATTTTATTTTTTCTTGTTTCTGAGCCTTTGTTTATTCACTCATTTTTATGGCTGGCTCAGCTCGCCCCGAAGGCAAGGCTGGCGCAGCATGCGGTGCTGGGGATCGAACCATGGTCCCTAAAGCCTCCCAAGCTTTCCCAAGCAGGCACTTTAGACCACTGAGCCATCCCGCTGGGCCCCTAACTACACATTTCTTTTACATTTCTTTTTTTTTTTTTTTTTGGTCTTTTTGAGACAGGGTCTCACTATGCAGTTGAGGCTGGTCCTGAGCTCACTTTTGTAGCCCAGGCTGGTCTCGAACTCGCACAGATCCTCCTGCCTCAGCCTCCCGAGTGCTGGGATTACAGGCGTGCGCCACCACGCCCGGCTTACACATTTCTAATAGAATTTATTTTTGTATTTAGTACAGGGTCTCTACACAGATCGGTCTCAGTGCTTCTTCCTGCTTTCAGTCTCCCAAACTCTGGAATTACAGGTGTGCACTACTATGCCCAGTCTCAGTGCACCCTGGGGTGGGACCGGCTTTTAATTTTGATTTGCCAGAGAGTAGACTCTTATAAAAGTTTCTGATTTGGGGCCGGGGTAATAGCTCAGAGGAATAGGTTCTGGCCTGGTCAGTGCAGGGTCCTGAGTTCAATCCCTGGTGCTGCAAAAGGGAAAAAAGGCTTCTGATTTGGAAAATGTAAAACCAATGCATTAGAGCAGTGGTTCTCAACCTTTCTAATGCCATGACCCTGCAATACAGTTCCTCATGTTGTGGTGACCCCAAACCAAAAAGTAATTTTGGTGGCTACTTCAAAACTATAATTTTGCTATGGTTAGATTCGGAATGGCTTTAGGTGATCCCTGTGTTTTGGTCGTTCGACCTCTGCTGGGGTCGTGACAACCCCCCCCCTCCCCCGGTTCAGAACTACTGCGTTAGAGGTATCCTAGAGTCTTTTCTAACTGGTTTTAGGCTAGTAAAATATGACAAAGATCATGAAGATGGAAAGCCAACTTGAAGCTGAAACAACTACTGAGAACATTCTCTGTTCATTAGTTGGTAGTAAGATTAAATCTGTAGGGGCCGGGGAAATAGCTGTGTGGCATAAGTGCCTGCCTGGCAAGTGCAAGGTCATGAGTTCAAACCCCAGTCCCGCAAAAAAAAAATAAATAAATAAATAAAAAATTGCACCACTGAATAAAAATATAAATTCTTTTTTGAAGATTTGGGGGGGGGGGAGATAGCTCCAAGGCACAAGCGCCTGCTGGGCAAGTGCAAGGTTGTGAAGTTTGAACTCCGGTCCTACAAAAAAAAAAAAAAAAGAAAGAAAGGTTTTTTTGGTTTTTTTGTTTTGTTTTGTTTTGTTTCTTATTTATTTATTTATTTATTTATTTATTTATTTATTTATTTTTCTTGTTTCAGAACCCCTGTTTTGTTTATTCACTCATTTTCATGGCCAGCTCAACCCACCCCGAGGGCAGGGCTGGCGCAGCATGTGGTGCCGGGGATCGAACTGCGGTCCCTGAAGCCACCCAAGCTTCCCCAAGCAGGCGCTTTAGACCACTGAGCCATCCTGCCGGCCCTTTGTGTTATGGCTGGCTCAGCCCGCCCTGGGGTGGGGGTGTGCAGCATATGGTGCCAGGTATCGAGGAGTGGTCTCAGCACTTGCCTTAAGTTTCCTCCACAGGCACTTTAGACCACTAAGCCATCTCACTGGCCCAAAAAATGTAAGTTCTACTGACTTTATTTATGTAAAAGTTTAGGCCTACATTACCGTCACTTCTCCAAAAATAACAGTTTGGTAGTACAGTGTTTTTTAAACCCATCTGTTCCCATAACATCTCTAATCTTGTCTGTAAAGTAAAACTTTTATGCAAGGACAGAACAGGAAAATACTTCAAATGTAGTCCTACATTTATACTATACTATAAGTTGCTTTTAAATCTTTAAATGACCATAAGTTTGTGTGTATTTTAGGGAATGGTCTACAGAATGTTGAGGGTCTCACTACTAGATCAGACTTGTAGTGATCTGTTTACAGACTCCCGAGAGCTGAGATTATAGGCGCACATCACCACGCCCAGTCTCAATTGCCATCTCAGTGCGCCCCTGGGGGCAGAGCCAGCCAGCATGGCAGGCCCAGGAATCTAACCCCAGGCCCCTGTACCTGCTTGCAAGTACTTTAATCTGTTGAGCTATTTGGCCAGCCTGACCATAGTATTTTAGAAAGCCAAATTTATAGTCTGCACTAAAAGGACTTTACATTAAAGATTTAAGCTGGGGCTGGGGAGATAGCTCTTCCGTGGCACAAGTGACTGCCTGGCAAGTGCAAGGTTGTGACTTTGAACCTTGGTCCCGCAAAAAAAAAAAATGCAGAATGTATAAGATTTAAGCTGGAGACTTACTTTGAGTATTTCCTATTAAAAAACATTTAGCTGGGGAAGGAGCCAGAGAGCTCCATGGCATAAGTACCTCATGGGTTCAAACCCGGTCCCACAAAAAAAAAAAAAAAAAAAAAAAAAAAAAAAAAATATATATATATATATATATATATATATATATATATATATATGTATGTATGTATATATGTCTGCACACACTATCTGGGGAAATAGCTCAGTGGCACAGTGCCTTCCTGGTAAGCTCAAAGCCCTGAGTTCAGGGGGCCAGGGAGATAGCTCTGTGGCACAAGTGCCTGT
>PVJA010039776.1:0-18934 GCA_004027025.1 Myocastor coypus | reverse complement strand
AAAAAAAAAAAAAAAAAGGGGGGGGGGTGCGGGGGAAAGGGAAGGCAGGCCAAGGATCCCGCAGCGGGTGCGCAGGCTCAGCTCCCAGCGGTGGGGTTTGGGCCGGGCTGTCTTTATTTTTTTATTTTTATTTTTTCATGATTTAATATTTTTATTGTTTAAATTTAACAATGGTTATATTACATATTTTCATCATCAGATCAGTTTAAATTAATAGATATAGGTATATAAGATTGATCAAACAATTAAACATTAATACATTCAATAAACATTACTTTTTTTTTCTTTTCCCCTTTTTTTTTTTCAAAGTTGACACATTGCATATTGTCCTCACAATAGTTCTACAGAGACTCACTTAATATATTTTGGCTGTTACTCAACCTAGCACAGGCAATTAAGCTAAATAAGTTACCCTAACGATACTTGTGTGCTCTGTTAAAAGAAAAAGGCTGATCATCTCACTGTCTGGCTTTGAGACTGCTGTTTATTCATAGTACTTTTAAGATTTTGTCACCGCAGGGTATAATTTTTATAACATTGTAACAGAGTCAAGCAGAGATAGAACTTAATTGTACTTTTCAGCATCTTTCTCTCATTCCGCCAAGAGAATAAACATAAATATATTTAGAGAGGAACCAGGAAGAAGTGTCATTTATAAAACTGTTAGTCTAGCAGCTGTTGAATGAGTAGAGCTGACCCACAGCCAGCGTGAAAGTAACTTCCATGGGCCAGGAATGCTCGCCTGGGACTTGGAACACAGGGGTCTTGCCTGTGAGCGTGATGCTGGCAGAGGCCTCCTCAGCTTGTACCATTCCCTTTGTTGATCATTGTCAGCCTTGGGTTGTTCTCTGTCCCTACTGAAACAAAACTCTGCTCTCCAGAAGAGATAGCGGGTTAAGCTGTTGATAGCTGTTTTTGCTTTGATGATTGCATCACTTAGTATCTCACTAGTCACTTGCTGTTTATAAGAAAGTGTGGGGGGAAGAGGAGTGGGCCGTGCTGTAGCAGTGAGAGATTTATGTCCTGCACTGCCGAGAGTCCAAGAGCAGGGGTGAGGAGGTCTCTCTAGAGAGAGAAGGGCTCCTGAATGGCCTTTGGGGACAGGAGATTTGCGTGGGTGAAGAGGAAACCAGGTGAGCGTGTGGTAGGGCTAACAAGAAGATGCTCAGGTGTTTAGGCCCCAAAAGCTTTTGTGCAGTGAGCCCCAAAAAGCTTTGGCAAGAACACAGGCTTCTGGGCCTGCTGACTCTGAAGGAGGGCATGGAGTAAATTCAGGAGTCCAGGTGACAGTCTCACAGAAGAGTCAGGTGTCAGTGCCCAATCTCAGCTGGCTGGTAGTGCCTGTGGGGTCTATTTTTTTTTCATTTTTCTTTTTTGAGGCTGAAGTGAGAGCGAAGCAGAATGTGTCATTCCTCTGTACAGTGTGGTGTTTTGATATTTGTGTACATTGTGGTAACCACTGGCAAGTTTGTGGACATGTCCAAGTATCACCTCAGAGTATCATTTGAGTATGTGTGTTAAGAACATGTAAGATCTACGCTCTTAGCACTTTTCAAGTGTGTAATACTTTATTGCCAATTGCAGAACAATGCCATACATTAGACTTACAGTTTCTGTTTGTTCATTTTGTCATGAACTGTGTCCACAGATCACATTTGAATCTGTGTAAATGTAGCCATCGTTTACGTACATCTATTATGCTGTACTAATATATTGACTGCCCAGTGAGACAGGTACAAAATAGAATCACTGAGAGGCAATGAATAGACATGCACAATCTGCTGCCTTTGTCCTTTAGCCAGTGGCTTGCTGGTTATGTGCAAGGCATCCCTAAGAAATCGGGTGCCGGGTGCTTTGGGGAAAGGCACTGGGTGGGCAGAGGGAAAGGGGACAGAGGCAGTTGGTTGTGGCACCGGTACCACTCAATGGCTTGTCACATACCAGGGGAGGCCAAAGAAACTGGGTCTTTGGGCAGTGCTTCCTCTGGCTTCTAACCACATCCTAGATGAAGATGCGACAGGTTCAGCTGTTTCTAAAGTGGGAGTGTTGGGCACCAGGCCTGGAGGGGGTGATAGAGTCCTGAGAGACAGTGGCGAGAGCCCCTTTCTCCAGAAGTTGGGACTTCTTTCCTTCTGTCCTCTTCCTGGAAGGAATTGTTTGACATAAACCCTTGGCTTAGCATTTCAGAACACTAGTGCTAGAACTTTGAAGTTTCCTTAAGTGAATTCCATTCTCTTCCTTAAAAAAGTGAAACTTTTGTTTATTTTCCCAACACCCTACTTTTTCCTTTGATGACATTTTAATGAATTAATAATTTTTTCATGGTGCTAGGGATGGACCCCAGGGCCTTGTGCATGCTAGGCATTGCATTCTGCCACCCAGCCATATCTCTACTTCTGATGATGGTGTATTTTCCTAGAGTTCTTAAGAGTAGTTGAAGAATAACCTTTGCATGCAGTGTCTAATAACACTTATGCTCTTGGTTTCATAGGTGGCGATCAAAGTTATTGATAAGAAGAGAGCCAAAAAGGACACCTATGTCACAAAAAACCTGCGGCGGGAGGGTCAGATCCAGCAGATGATCCGCCACCCTAACATCACACAGCTCCTCGATATCTTAGAGACAGAAAACAGCTACTACCTGGTCATGGAGCTGTGCCCTGGAGGTAACTTAATGCACAAGATCTATGAGAAGAAGCGGCTGGAGGAGTCTGAAGCACGCAGATACATCCGGCAGCTCATCTCGGCAGTGGAGCATCTGCACCGGGTTGGGGTGGTCCATAGGTAAGGGCTACTTCTGTTCATCTTTGCCAGGTCTTTGCTAAGTGGGTGCTCCAAGCAAGGCTGAGTGATGTGTCCTATTTTATGAGCTCTATACAGAATTTATTCCACAGGATTGTTTTGTAAATTGGGTTAACATCAATGTGGTATTCAAAGAGTAGAGTACAGCAGAACCAGGGTGCCTGGGCTTGTGTTGTGGCTCTGCCCTTTGGTGGTTCTTTGACCTTGGGCAACTTACTTCACTTCTCTTCATCTGTGAGATGAAAATAATACTGTTGTTCTCTCCATCGATGCCATGGTCCGTGAGTTGATAGAAAGAGCTTGAACAGCGCTTGGTGCTCAGTAAGAACCAGGTAAGTGACAGGTGCTGTTCTTATTACTTACAAAGTTGGGAAAGTGGTGGCTCAGGTGTCTGAAAAAAAAAGAATCTGGAGTGAAATAACCGGAGGTCACTGCCCAACTAGTGCTAGGGACACTGCTGTCCTTGTATTTGCCTTCAAGTGTAGCTGTTCAGTAGTGGTGTTATTCAGTCGAATTGAATCATCATTTGAGGTGTGGACTTGCCCTTGAAATCTAGAACTGTTCCTCACAATCCAGCACTAGCTCGTTCCCTCCTGGAAAGGATCTCTATAGAGAAACCAGACAAAAACAATGTTCTCCAGTGTTGCTGCTGGTGTTGGTTGCTTACTTGAGTATGATAATAAGATAAATTTAAAAGGTTTTCTCTTTCATTTGCCCCACATTATTGGTTTTACTAATAAATGTGTGGTTCTTCTTTTAAGAAATGCTTAATCGCTAATTACTTAGTTATTGAGAAAAATCAATAATCATGCTTAAATTCTCATTTTAAGAAAGATAGTCAAGGCTTCAGATACACGTGTGCACATATATTTAAACATTTAAAAATTGAGATCTGATTTATCTTCTTTCTTTCGTATTTTTAGGGAAGTGTCTACAGGGTTTTCAGATCGGACATGTGGTGATCCACCTGTTTATAGCCTCATAAGAGCTCAGATTATAGGTGTGCACCACCATGCCCAGTCTCAGTTGCCATCTCAGCATGCTATGGTGATGGGGCTGGTATAGCAGGCCTGGGATTGAACCTCTGGCTCCTGCACCTGCTTGCAGGTGCTTTAATCTGCTGAGCTATTGGCCAGCCCTGATTTATATATACTCTTAAAATCACTACATGAAAGTGTATAATCCAGTAGCTATCATCACACTCTAATTTTAGAATATTTCTACTCTAAAAGAAAGCTGGGGGCCGAGGAGATAGATAGCTCAGTGGTATAAGCGCCAGCCTAGCAAGTGCGATGATCTGAGTTTGGTTTCTGATATCACAAAAGAAAAAGAAAAAGAAAGGAAGGAAGGAAGGAAGGAAGGAAGGAAGGAAGGAAGGAAGAAAGGAAGGAAGGAAGAAACTCTGTCATTACTAGTTAGTTTCTGTTCTCCCTCTTGTTAACTCCTGGCAACTACTAATCTGTTCTGCCTCTGGATTTGCCAACTCTGGGCATTGATGTAAGTGGAATCATTCAGTATGTAGAATGTCTTTTGTAATTGATGTTTTCTGCTTTGCAAAATATTATTCAGACATGTATTAGTACCTCCTTCCTTTTTACAGACAAATAACTTTATACTGCATGGATACATCCCACTTATTGGTGTCTTTATCAGTTGGTGGATTTGCAGTTGTTTGCGGGGCTGCTGTGATGGGCATGGGTAGACAAGTTTATGTGTGAAGATGCCTTCATTTCTCTTCCTTTCCTGGGAGCAGAATTGCTGGGCCATACAACTGCCAGTTAAATCTCATGATGAAGTATGCATTTCTTTCAGAATTTAACACCTGATGGTACCTTTTATCTATCTGAAAGTCATTCATTTTCTGATCAGTGAAGAAAGCAGTTTTAGGCCAACAGGGCTCTCATACTTTGCAGGTGGAGAAGGCTGTGACTTTCCTAATGAGATTAGCATCAGGGGTGCTCTGTTGCTGAGCTCAAGGACCCTGAGGAAGTCCCTTTGCTCAGGGCTTCTGGGACCATCTTCACAAATACCTTTTAGTTACACATGATCATACAGTCGTAATTTATGAGAACCCTTTGGGTTTACATCATTAAGGATTGGAACATTCAGAAACTTCAAGTGCATAGCCCTGTTTTTGGCTCTTCCCAACAATACCCTGGTGTCACCTGCAGTGCCATGGGTCTACCATTATTAGGAAAATGATGGTTCTAAGGGTGCCTGACTCTGTCTTTGTTTATTAACATGATGAAGGCAGAAACCTTACAAATGAATCAGCTTGGATTATTGACTCTGAGGGTCACAGCAGAAAATAGAACCAAGGGACTGCAAGTGGCAGAGCTTTCTGTGGGTGTTTTTCCAAGGGCTTCATGCTGTCAGAAATGAGAGGAGTGCTGAGCCCCTCAGGATCATGAGGACAGCAAAGGAAAATCAAGCGAGAGCTGTGCGCTGCACGCCAATCTCTGCTACAGGAAATCCTCAACAACCCTTTTAAAGTAATTTTAACAAAATCCAATCCCTCTCAGTGCAATTACTGTCAGAATGTCAAAGGAATGATTTTAATAATGTTTTGATAGCAAAGACAGTATATTGCTTCTCTCTCTTATCTCTAGCTCTCTCCCTGGAAATATATTCATAATCCAGTATGGTGAGAGCTCAGATCTTTGAAAATTTGAGGACAATGGAAATCTCGATTTGGAAGGATGATTTTGGTTTTCTCTTTAGAAATCATGTTATTGCTTGTCACTATAGCAGGGCATAGGCGATCAGGTTGTTCAGACAGCCCATTAAGGTGATTTCTTAGAATATATTTATAGGTGGCCTTAGCTGAAACTCTTAACCTTGGAAGATTCCATACTATGGCTTTTTAACATCTTTAATTTGGCTTGCCACTTGTTTAGGTTTTACTATAGTCACTTTTATAGTACCACTCTCCTGTGGTGGTGAATTTTCTTCATTGTGCTACAGAGGAGAAATGCATTTCATAAAATATTTTAAGGTTAGATTTTTCTTGAAATGAGTGAGATGGTACAGCATTTCAGAGAGGCCCTGGAGTACCCAGTGGGAAGATTTCTGAGCAAATAGATTGCTGAATCCAAAAGGATTCAGACGGGGTTTTTCTGGCTGCAGACGTACAGTGACTTAAAAGGCTTTTGGTTCCCTATCAGCTGATGTTGTGAAACTCAGTTCTTGATTAGGATGATACCATGCTGTTACATCACAATCAACTGGATGCTACCACAGCCACCATTACCTGTGCTCTGAATTCTGAATACTTATTTACCCACTCAGAACTACTTAAATGTCATTTAGAAGGCACAACTCTTAGACACTGTGGAGTGGCTCACTGGCAGAACACTTGTATAGCAACCATGAGGCCTTGGGTGCGAACCCCAGCCCTGAAAAAAAGCAACACTAAAATCATATAACCATCATTACAAGGGAAATTTAAACCCATGAAAGCTGATCTCCAAGTTTATATGAAACTAAATGGTTTTATTATTCTATTTCGAGAACGCCTGAAATACATTTACAATATAGCAAGTTTGTCCCCCCACCCAGACTCTCCCAACAACATGCTAAAACCTGATGATTTGCCTCTTGTATACAGGGCCCTGAGTCCTAGCATGAATCAACAAGTAGACTGATTCTGCTTAGAGGCTAATTTGAGACTCATCTCTTCATTTAAAATAACAAAGGCTAATCAAGCTATACAGACCAAACATTAGAGGATAACAATACTGCTTCCCATAAGCAGGATGAGACTGACCTTGGGGCTGCAGGGTGAGAAGAAAGCACCCGCCCATCAAAGGCTGCTGGAACTAGAGTGCCCGCAGGTGTCAACGTGGCCACTCCCAGGGCCCCCGACCTTCATTCATCAATATTGAGAAAGGGCCTTTGGAGCTCAGAAAGAATGCAGTGGAAGGGGTAGTGCCCTGCTTTGTTTTTTTTAGGTCTGACTAGACCTGGGCATAACCTGTTTTGGTGGGGGAGTAAGAAATTCTTTTCAATTGTAAAAAAAATTTTCCCCAAGGAAAGGGAGGGAAAGGCAGATGAGAGGGCAGTCATTTTTGCTTGCCTCTAGAAACTATTTGGGACCTCAGACCTTTCTTCTAAGAGGAAACACATGCCTGGAGACCATGGTTGAACCAACCGTTTTGGGCAGAACTGGTATTTTAGTCACAATCTCATCACTGAGACAAAATATCTGCCACCCATGCAAGTAATGGAAGAGAGGCTTCTTTGGGCTTGTTATGGTTTGTGTCTATTTGTTCCCCCAAATCCTCATGCACTCATGGGGTGGACTTCTAGAGTTTGTGATTAACTCATGACCCACTGGGATTATGGGTATGAGTGTTTGTGGGATTGCGAGTGTGAGTGCTGCACCCAGCCTGGGGCCGATAGCCTGCGTGCCGCATAAGGGAGGCAGACTTGCTCTCTGTGGCCATTGTTTCTGCTACTCCTCCCATTTACTCTGCTGTTTTCTGCCAAATGAACTGCTGTCCTCTGCCATGTGCCACTCTGCCTCGGAGCCAGCTTTTGTGTGGACTGAAACCTTCACAAACTGTGAGCTAAAGAAACCTTTCCTACCTTATTTTTGTGTGTTAGGTAGTTGTCCCAGCAATGCGAGAAAAGTAACAGACAGGACTCAGGGTTTTGAAAAGTTTCAATCTGTACTGGGCTGACTCCAAAGTAGACAATGCATGGCCGAAGGCCTGGCACTGTTCACATCTTGCTGACCAGGAAACAGAGATAGAGGGAAGGGATGGGAGGGGATGGCAAGGGAGATATACCCTCTAGGTTGTGTCCTCAGTGACCTGCTTTTTCTGTCCAAGAGCATACTCAGCTACTGAATTCCTTAATGGATCAACCAACAGATGACTGTAGCACCCCATGATCCAGTTGCCTTCTAGAAGCCCCACCTCTGGATACATGAGCCTTTGGGGGATAATTTAGATACCATCTTAACAATTGTGCTTTGAAAACTGTGATAGCAAATGCATGATTTTTGCAAAGCCTTAGCCTGCTCACTCGGTAGATTGGTACTTACAGTGGTCCGCAGTGTTGGCACTGAATCCTGAATTCACATGGGGCCTCTGCCACTTAGAAGCAGAACTGGACACATTTCTCTTGCTGGTGCCTCTCTTGCCATGTAAGGATAATAGATTATCTACTATCCATGATGGTTGTGGTGGATTAGATAAGTCACCTATGTGAAGCACTAACACTGAGATCCTCCATGAGGGCCAAGTTCACTGTAATCCTTACTGAGTCCATCTTATTGGTGAGTTCTGGGTGCTAAGCGTTCATAACTGTCCTCTTTCCATTTTTGGTGCTGCTTTTCCCATGTTTTTAGGACTGAATCCTGTTCATCCTTCAGGGAAGACCCAGGCCCAAGAATACTTTCTTTGGGAAGTGCTTCAGGCTGGGTGCTAAACTGGTCACATGGTCCCACCACCCCTTGCTTTGCCTTTTAAACATGTATCTTGTGATTCTTTGTGTGTTTGATTTCTGTGTTCTCCACAGGCCATTACTTAGCTCAGCACCCAACCCAAGGGACACACAGTAAGACTTGGTGAGATGAATGAATGGACACTGAATGAGAACAGTTGGTGCCTGAGTGAGGGAACTTTCTGGTAGCCAGTCCCAGGCTTGATCTGGAATATCCTATATTCTTTCTGGAATGTCAGGAGAGTTTCATTGTTGTTGAATTTTCAGGTCACAATTGGAGAGTGCCGTCTTTTTAGCAACTAGTTCTTTTATTTTTATAAACACAATTTGTTTCTGGAACTTTATTGGAACTCAATAATGATTTCATTTTGAATAAATAAATCAGATCCATGCCCAGAAAATTATTCTTGTGTTTTGTCAACATGCCCATGCTGTAAATAAATCAAAGATTTACAAATCATTTGGTTTTAATATGGTGCTTTTGTAGATAAGACCTTCAAACTCTTGTTCACTACAAAATGTCTGGTGCCCTGGGGATTGCTGTGCTTTTCTTGGATGCCTTATCCTCGGCTTATTACTAAAATCCATCTTGTGGCCATCCCCACAGGCAAACTTTCCTTCCTAAACTTAATCCTGTCTGGGTTTTGTTTAGCCTCCCCTGGCCCCGCCACTCTGGCCTTCCATTTAGAGGGTCATGCACCTTCATGGTCTCTTGTCACCAAATGCATCACCCTTTTTAGCTTTTTCTCGAGTCTTTCCTGTTCACTCCATCTTAGAATCTTTTCTTCTTATGGTGTGAGGATTGGGCCCAGGACCTCACGCATGTCCTCTTGGAATCTTTATTTTCCTTACCTTCAGCTTCTCACCTGGTAACTGCTAGGACTTGTGTCATCTTCTTCATGTCCAAACGGGGAGGCATGCTCCAATTCATTTCTTTAGCCAGTGACCCAGTCCAGGAGTCCCTTTTCAGAGGCCATTTTTTAGAGGAAAATCTGAAAAATTCAGGCTCAGGAGTTTATTTGATTGGTCCAGGAATGATCAGCTGGCCGGGTAGAGGGCTACTTGCTGAAGTCTGTCTCTGTTTACCTCCCCACGCTGCCATGTTTGTTCTCTGTTCTTGTTCTTCCCTCCAACTCCCGGAGACGCGTGCATCCATGTCTTGTCCCTCCCTAAATCTTGGCCACCTCCTTTTTCTGCCATTCAGTTTGGCATTTTCATCTTGAGTTTCATCTCTGAGTCTCTCCTGCGGGCTGCTTCTAAAGTTCTTCCCCCTCTGTCTACACCTCCGCTGTATTGTTGTCCTGACCCAACCTTCGTGGCTGGACCGTGGGATAAATCGTCCTTTGTTCCCATCTCACTCAGATGTGTGTTCACACATATGACAGTCTGTGTGCATATGGACACATAAATGATCTCACATTCACAGATGTATACAGTCATGTACACATAGATGTATGCATATATGCATGTACATACCCACACACGCATGCTCATGTCTTCTGGCACACACAAAGTCATGTGAACTCGCAGTACTCAGGTGTGCACACATGTGCCATTCTTAACCTCATCTACCACCCCCCTGCTTCTGCCCGTCTTTCTACTTGCAAGGTCTGAGTGGCTGCATTTCCTACCCTGCCCTCATCCAGGACCCAAATGTTTGCCACAGCAAGAATCTTCACTGACTCTCCTTGAATTTCTCCATCTGGGAAGCCAGTGACTGGATGTCACTGTGGCCAGTTTCCAAACCTTTGAGGCAGCCATCTCTAAAGCAATGCAAGGAGACTTTAGCTGGGGGAAAGGGAAGCATTCATGATAACCTGTGGGTGAACTTTTAATTGTTACTAAGGGCCTGTCTGCACTTGCTCCTTTTAAAGAGCTGAGAACAAAGGGCCTGTGATCAGGTGATACCTGAGAGCGTGTGGAGACCTCTTCCCTTGGATCCTCTGTGCACCTCTGGAAAAGTGTCCCTAATGTCACTTGTAGAGCATCAGTTTTGACCTGCTCTGCATGTGCCCCAGCAATGTCCAGTGAACAGAGAAGGTCCTATAGCCTTTCCTTGCCTGTGCCCCTCGTCTGTCTCGTGACCTTTTAGTGCTGGATTCCCTCGTTATGCTTTGTCAAAGGTCCCCTCCACGGCTTCTCCTCATCGATGCATTATTCCTTACCAATGTCCTGAAGATACCCTAGTCTTTCTAGCACTGTCCTAGAGAAGCCATCTTCAAGTCACCTTGTGTTACTTTATATCATCCATCTTTGGGTGCCAGGCTTTCCTATCCCCTTTCTTGTATTCCTAAATTCTTTTGTTTAATATAAAAATTAAAGCTTTCCTAGTTTTCATTTTATTTCTTTTTTATTATTATGTTTTTGCTACAGGATCTTGCTGCGTAGTTTGTACTTGTAGTAATCCTCCTGTCTCAGCCTCCCTAGTGCTGGGATTCCGCACCTGTGTGCTTCCACACCTGGTTCTGGCACCATGCCCAGGGCTCCCTGGCCAGTACAGCATGCCATACCAGGGATAGAATTTGGGACCCTGTGCTTGCCATACAGGCACTTATGCTGCCGAGCTCTCTCTAGCCCCCATTTTTCTTTTCAAAAAAAAAATTTTAAATCAACATATTGCTTAAAAACTACAGTGTGTTATATATTTTCCTGTTGCTGAGAAAAATATTTGACAGTGATATCTTGAAGGAGAGGGTTTTAGCTCAAAGTTTCAGGGACTCGGTCAGTGGTAAGCATGCTCTAAGGCACACAGAACGATGGGAGAGCCAAGGTGGGAAAAGCTGCTCAACCTATAGCTGCCAAGAAGCAGAGAGAAAAGGGAGGAGCCAGGGACAAGAATCCATCCTTCCAGATCACACTCCAGCAACCCACCTGAAACCGACCCCCAACAACACATTCATCCATCAGTTTATCAATGAATTAACTCATGATGGGTATAGCATCTCCATGAACCAATCACCTTCCAGAAGCCCAATCTCTGAATATCTGAGACCTTTGAGGGACAGTTTAGAATTATACCATAACATTGAGGTATATACGATGTTTCTATACATAATAATCAGGATGACTAGTGTAGCACATATCTCAAATGTTTGCTAATTATTTCTGGTGAGAATATTCAAAATCTTGCGTTCTCTTACTTCCAGCTCTGCAGTAAATTATAGTTAGAGTTCCACCGCTGTGTTGTAGAGTCCTTGATCTCATATCTAACTGCATCTTTATGTCATGTCACTACCACTCTTAATTGTCCCATTCCTCTATCCTTTCTAGGCTCTGGTAACTGACATTCTGCTTCCTGCTTCTGGAGGGCACTTATTTAGCTTCCATAAATGGTTGACAGCATACTGAATTTGCATGCCTGTGCTTTGTTTAATATAAGAAATAGCCTTGAAATTTATGTTAGTCTAGCCTTTGTTGCTGTGATAAATTATCTGTTACAAACATCTTAAGAGGGTTTTCTTTTTCTTTTTGAGACAGGGTCTCACTATGTATTCATGCATGGTCTTGAACTCAACATATGGCCCAGGTTGAGTTCCAACTCATGGTGAATCTCCTGCCTCAGCCTCTGAAATGCTGTGATCACAGGTGTATGCCACAATGCTTGGCAGGAAAGATTTATTTTATCCCTATCCTGTGTTTATTGCAATACTATTCACAGTAACTAAGATATGGAATCAGCCTAGGTGTCCTTGTGCTTGCCTAAGCAGGTGCTTTAGTCCACGAGCTATCTCACCAGCCCCAGCCACTGATTGTTTCATTGTCTCCACAGTTTGTCTTTTCCAGAATATCATAGACAGTAGGTGGAGTCATACCACATGCAGCACTTTTATATTATCTTCTTTTACTTAGAAACAAGTAGTTGAGGTTTTCCTGTGATTCTATCCCTTTTTCTTCTTGTTGCTATTATACTGGAATGTGTTCCTGAACATTCAGGTAAAACACAGCTTGTTTGTCCATTCTTCCACTCAGGGACATGTTGGGTGCTTCCAGTTAGGGGAAAGTATTAATAAAGCTACTATACCCATGTTTGTCCACAAGTTTTCCACACATTAGTGTAAATACTGTCTTCTCTCGATATTAGCAAGAACTGGTTCCCTGACCCCCTGTGGACACCACCCATGGGATCCTAATCGAAACAATTTTGTGTACTTAAAATCATCTCTGGATTACTTATGATACTTAGTGCACTGCAAGTGCTATGAAATACTTGTTGTATAGTACTGTTGAATGACCAAAAAAAAAAAAAAAATTCAGTACTGATGAAAGATTTCTCTGTGAATACTTTTGATCTGAGATTGATTGAATTTGTGGACGCAGAACCTACTGATTTAGAGGGCTGACTGTACCTAGATGAAAGTGACCTTAAGCTAGGTGTGGCAACATAGACCTGTCATGCCAACACTCACGAGACGTAGGCCAGAATGCCATGAGGTCAAGGCCAGCATGGTCCACATAGTTAGAGTGTCTCCAAAAACCCAAATGAAAACACAAGTAGACTTTAGAGACTTTTTCCCTAAAGACCAAGAAGAAAAGAAGTCCTTCCCTTCTTTCAGATATACTAGAAAACACAAAACAGGAAATAGAAATAAACAAAGCCAAAAGAGATTGAATGATTCTGTAGCACTCCTCTCTGTTGACTAGTCTAGAACCTTAGGATAGTCAGATTATTATCAATGAACTTGTTCAGAGACCTGGCAAGAGAGAGAAAGGCAACTGTATGGGCAAGTATCCTCCCTCCATTAACTACGTTTGTTCTGTCCTTTTTTGCAAGAGTTGGGAGTTGCTTGCTCTGGGATGCAATGGGTCGGAAGAAAGCAAATTTATTTTTCCTAATAACTACATTTTCCCACTTTTTCCTCTGTGTGTGTGAGACATTTCTCTGATTTTAAAAAGTTTTTTTTTTTTTTTTTTTGCTTGCTTTGTTTTGTCTTTTTTGCTACATCTTCTCTTATTTTACTCTATCATTTATAACATTTTTCTAATCATTTCACTTGTCTGCTAGGCTTTTATGGCCCCAGAATCACACTGTTCAGTTTTGTTATTCTTGGTAATTGTTCTATTTTATCATGCCTCTTTAATCTATTTTTCTCAATAATATAATATTTGTTCTGAACCAAATCTTACTTTAATGACTTAGTGTGACTTTCACTCTTTACAGGTGAAGAGACTTAATTTGACTTAAAGCAAACTGTGGCCTTGTGTTAGATTTATATATTGCTACTGCTATACAGTCAGATCTCACAGAATCACAGTATGGGCTGTTGCTGGTAGTGTTTTTCTTTGTGTGTATATTATTTTGAAATGATGCTATATGCTTGAATAGAAGTCAGGTTTATAAGATGTCTTAATTATTTTCAGAAAAGAATGTCTTAAAGTGTCCTCACAAATCTTTCATATTATGGAGGCATAGTTTTAATTGCTTTATTTTTAACAACAAAATATGGAGAAGATATATTCACACTGGATTGGTCAGCTGTTTTTTCATGGGACAAGATATCTGATATACACAATTTAGATGAGTAAGCATTTATTTTGGCTTGTGTTTTCAGCTAGTGTTTGGCTGATTCCAAGGTGGAGATTGGGTGGAAGAGTGTAGTGGAGTTAAAGTGTCTCTGTTCATGGTATCTGAGAAGCAGATGGCAAGGGAAGAGCCCTGAGAAGGACCAGGGACTAGATATGGTCTGTAAGGTCAGAGCCACGTGACTTACTTCCTCCAAGCAAGCTTTTCCTCCTGAGAGCCCATTCAGCTGTGGACTCATTAATGCTCAATCTGTGATGGGCTTGGTGATTTCACAATCCGGTTACCTCTCCACGAATCTCTTAATCCAGTGAAGCTGACCGTCAAGATTAGTAACATACCCATTAACCTTGACTTGACTCACCTGTCCCTTTCCATACTCTAAAAGGCACCCAGAACATCTAGGATCTAGTAGAAACAGAAGCAAGGTCACTTCATGTGGCTGTAGTCACAACTTCTGGATGGCCTCACAGTTGCAACCACCTGAGAGACTGAAAACAATTCACTACTGATTAATTTACAGAGCTTTTAAATGGTGCTTGTGGTTTGGGATAAATTTTCTCACAAGACTATGTCAAGTGAAGATTCAGAAAGTGCCCATCACAGATATTGTAGCCCAGTGGGCAGCTCATGTCACTCTGGAAACACTGTACTTAGAGAAACATCTTGGTTCTGCCTTAACACATTTGAATAAAATCATTTCATGAAATATAAGGGCAGGGGGCTGGGGAGATAGCTCAGGGACACAGGTGCCTGCCTGGTAAGTGCAAGGTCTTCAGTTCAGTCCCTGGTTCTGCAAAAAAAGGCACGGGAGCAACACCTCTAAAATGAATTATGCAATATTTGAGTATATGGCCTTAAGTATGATGCTGAGGCAGCTTCACAGATGAGCAGTAGTCACTTGATAATTCCATTGTATTTCTAAATATTACGTATTGTGTTTTCCAAAACCTCTTTTCTGAGGGCCAAGGTCTTTCCTTTGGAATAAGAAATATGAGCCACCTTATGTTTGGGATCACTTTGTGTTGGACACAAGTGATGCCTTTTAGAAGCAGACATAGTTTTGAAGTGTACTGTGCATTGTTTCATTTGAACCGACTATGAGAGCATTAGGTGGGGACTGTCTATTTTCCTTTCCTAATTGCATGCTTAACACAGAACTTTTGCACCCCAGTGTTTAGCCCAAATGCTACCAGCAGTCATCTCTTTTGGAATCTATGGGAATGTGTTGGAGAGATTACCATTTGACTCCTTAAGTTTTCTTCCTGCCTGGAACCCTCACCCCAAGCTGTTCCTGTGGAAATTCCCCTTCCCCCACTGGTTCCTTTTCAGTCCTCTGTAAATGATCCTTTCCCAGCTGCATGCTGTTCTTGGTCTTTTTTTTTCTCTCATTCTCTACCTTCTCCCAGTCTCGTGTGCCCTCAAAGTCTCAGCTTCTACCTATACTGAAGTTGAAAACTAGTACTTGGAAGACCATGTCTTGCCTGGCACATTGGTCACAGAGTGTTGTTATTGTTTTCGATGCGAGTTTGCTGCCAGCACTTAAAAACTGAGACCAGATCTAGATTTCTGGCTTCTCTTGTGAAACAGGCTGGGTTGGCAGTACTGGGGCCAAGCTTGGAAGCAACTGTCCCTGTTAAATGGGACACTGCTGTCCTATTTACCCAGATAGTCCTGGAAACAGCAGTTGCCTGTTGTTTCTAGACATTGATAAGGTATATCAATGCCATTTTTTTTTGTTTTATCACAATTATACCATTGAGTTCCATACAATGGAAACAAGAGGAAAAAGAATGTATCTTTTCCCATCTTGCTGCTCAAATGTAGGAAAATAAAAGCTGCACCAAGAAAGGAGTGTTTCAGAACAATGGAAGAGATTTTATTTTTGTTTTTGTTGTATAAATATATTTTTTTAACAGAAGAAAACATTCTTCCATAATTGCTATTCAATTTTTGTCTGAGTTGACAGGCTACAATTTAGGATGCTGGAGCTTATAATTCTTGACCTGATGACTTTGATGAACAAATATATTCTTTGCCCACGTATATACTTTTGTCCAGATGTATACTTCACTTCTGAAATTCAGAATGATCTCTGTAGTCATCTAGATTTGTTTTTATTGACTGAGCTTCTGCAATGTAGAGTGCAGCGGTAAGCAAGACACACATTTCTTATCCTCAAGGAGCTTATAGTTGGCTGATGGATCTCACGGCCCCCTCACTCAATGCTTTGCTTCCTTGCATTGCCTTCTGTTAATTCAGTCAGTTGGTGTGGTCACCCATCATTGGACTAACAATCTTCATTTTATTTGTAAACTCAATTTCTTTTGACCACATCGGGTTAACATATACCTGAACAGGACACCAAAGATTATGACTCTGACTCCTCTGGAGTCTATTACTATGCCCTTGATAATATCTACTTGCTCAGTAAATTAATATATCATCACCATCAGACACTTGGGCTCCAACATAGCAGTCATAGAACTGATACATCAACTTACAGTGTTTTGAGTTGCTTCCCCAGATCTGCTTCTAGCTGTCTGATGCTACTCCCCGGGTCACAACCCACATTTGTATTCCTGAGGCCAAGGCAGCCTCGGCCTTCAGTGGTATGTTCTGCCTGTCTCCAATCCTCTGTTCTTTAGCCACCAGGTTCCAGTTTGGGTCCCACTGCTGGAAACTTTTCATGGTTTCTTCTGGGCTCTCTGCTTTCTGCCTTTTCTCTAGTCCTTTATTATCTTTATAGTTGGTGACAATTAATTACATCATGTCTTATAGATATTTACTTAATGACTGAGTAAGTTTTAGCAAAAAAGCTTTATGGGTTGGTGGAAAGTGGCTCTAAAATAAGTCGTTGCTTTTCAGAAGCTAGGTGTCATGCTGCCATTTCAAATGCCTATCTGAAATGTTGTGTGGTTTTATTTATTTCAGAGACTTGAAGATAGAAAATTTGCTACTAGATGAAGACAATAATATCAAGCTGATTGGTATGACTTTTTTTTTTTAAAAAAACAAGATTATCTTTTAATTGTTGTGCATCAGTTCTCAGCCTTGAAAATTGTCCCTGTTCTGTATCAAATCAGACTTTTCTAGGTTTTCTTCTTTTGTGTCTAATATTCAATAATAGTTTTGAAAATGAAAGTTAACTTTAGCAGTAATTTAATAGCTTACTTAAATAATAGTTTAAACATAACTAGGAAAATGAAAATACTCTAACTTGATTGGGCAATAAGCATTTGTTGGTAATGTGTTTCTTTGGATTATTTAAAGTCACTGGAGGTGATTTTTAGTTGGATTAACAGGGTCACTGCTTAAAAATAGTGGAAAATAATTTGGCTTAGAAATGCTGCCCGTAGCTTCTACATGTTTTATTCCACTTTTCAGTCAATTTGTGGATGTCTAAAATAAGGAATATAGTCATTATAGTCAATACAGTCTTCGCCCCCGCCCTATAGTGCCATGGTGGCTGTCCACAGAAAGGTCATTAGAGCCAGCTGCTTTTGCTTTGTTTTTGTCTATACACATGCTCTTGGTCATTTTTTTATGCCCTGATATTAAATGGCACTTCCTTTTATTTTTTTCTTTTCTTTATTTTCTTGCATCAACTATGACTAATTTCTTCTGCCTCAATGAGTTTGAAAGTCCTTATTTTAGTGGAAAAGGGAAAGGCCAGTAGGACTTTGGGAATTTTACTCTTGTACCCAAGAAGGCACTTTTGCTAAGCAACTGTTGCAGATCATCTCAAGACTCTCTGATACATACCTCAGATGACTTACTAGGTGCCTTGGAATCGTAGCTGGCATTCAGCAAAGGCACAAGCAAGAAACGGTAGGGCCTCCAGGTGTTGTGCTAGAGGACTGAGTAGCACTGCTATGAGGTAATGGATATGCCCATCCTTAGAAGATTAGCATTTAGGGCCAGCCAGATAGCTCAGTGGATTCAAGTGCCTGCTTAGGCAGAGTGCAGTGGCCGGGATTCGAGCCCCAGAGTGCCAAGTTGGCTCTGCCTGTGGGTTGTGCTGAGAGGGCAATTGAGGCTGGGCATAGTTGTGTGCACCTGTGTCCTGTGAAGTAGCTAATGCTGAGCCTCCCAGCTTTTGGGAGGCTGAAAACAGGAGAATTGCTATGAATCCGATCTACATAGTGAGACCCTGTAGATCAGTGATTCTCAACCTTTCTAATGTCATGACCTCGCAGTACAGTTCCTCATGTTGCGGTGACCCCAAACCAAAAAATAATTTTGGTGGCTACTTCAAAACTGTAATTCCAAATAAATAACATTTTCTGATGGCTTTAGGTGACCCCTGTGTTTTGGTTGTTTGACTCCTGTTGCGACCCACAGGTTGAGAACTGCTGCGTAGATCCTGTCCTAAATACATTAAAAAATAAATAAAGATTAGCATTTAAAAGTAAATTGCTTTAGAGGTTCACCCACTCAGGACCATCCCTCCTGTTCCTCTCTCAGATAGGAGCTTTCTTTCCCTCAATAAATATGTTCTGCTCATTTAAAAAAAATTAAACTGCTTTATTCCCCAAAAACATTTTAAAGAATCTAGTCATAGCAGATTCTTAGGCCACTCAAACCCAATAATAAAATGCATTGTTTTATTATTGCAGTTGCCTATAGGACTAGGTACAGAAACCTATGGACCAAGGTGTGGCAGCACTGCCTGACCTTGGGTCTGCAGCTAAGGAATCTCTTGATGGGGAGTGAGGAATGGAGGAAAGGAGATTTTTTTTTTCAAGATTTCCTATAGCTTGTCTTTGGAAAATGTGCAGGTGATTGAGATAGAGTTGTCCTCACAGTGCAGATTGTGTGAAAACAGGCTTGATAAAGGCCAGATTTACACTACAGTAAAGATTAGAGTAATTCACTTCCACTGGTATCATATAGACAAAGCTAGTAGGTCAAACGGAGAGCAGTGCACCCAGGGGAGTCTCTGTACTTCAGCAGGCCCTGTTCCTGCTGTCTATAGCCTACACTTGTGCTTTATTTGTCTGCCTTGGTGTTAGCTCTCTCATCTTTCTCCTCAAGTTCTAGTCCTATGTGACCATTATTAAACTGCCCTGTGAAGTAACTAATGTTGGAAAGCACGAACCTTCCTTCCTTCCTTCCTTCCTTCCTTCCTTCCTTCCTCCCTCCCTCCCTCCCTCCCTCCCTCCC
>PVJA010039775.1:0-18929 GCA_004027025.1 Myocastor coypus | reverse complement strand
AACTCACACCAATCCTCCTGCCTCAGCCTCCCGAGTGCTGGGATTACAGGCGTGCGCCACCACGCCCGGCTGTTTTGTCTTTTTGAGACAGGGTCTCACTATGCAGTTCAGGCTGGCCTTGAGCTCACTTTTGTAGCCCAGGCTGGTCTCCTTCTGCCTCAGCCTCCCAAGTGCTGGGATTACAGGCATGCGCCACCATGCCCAGCTTCTCATTACTTTTATTTTTTATTTTTTTTAAATTTTTTTAAATTTATTTTTTCTTGTTTCAGAACTTTTGTTTGTTTATTTATACTTATGGCCGGCTCAGCCTACCCCGAGGGCAGGGCTGGCGCAGCATGTGGTGCCGGGGATTGAACCGTGGCCCCTGCAGCTGCCTAAGCTTTCCTAAGCAGGCGCTTTAGACCACTGAGCCATCCCGCCGGGCCCAAGACTTGACGGAAGCCTGTTTTTTTTTTTTTTTTTTGTGGGACCAGGGTTCGAACTCACAACTTTGCAGTTGCCAGGCAGGGACTTGTGCCATGGAGCTATCTCCCCAGCCCCTCATTACTTTAAAAAAAAAAAAAATTTTTTTTTGTTTCAGAACTTTTGTTTGTATGTTTATTTATTTTTTTATGGCCGGCTCAGCCTGCCCTGAGGGCAGGGCTGGCGCAGCATGTGGTGCCAGGGATCGAACCGCGGTCCCTGCAGCCGCCTAAGCTTTCCTAAGCATGTGCTTTAGACCACTGAGCCATCCTGCCAGGCCCTCTCATTACCTTTAGATTTTTTTTTTTGTGGGGGGGATGGGACTGGGGTTCAAACTTATGACCTTGCACTTGCCAGGCAGGCACTTGTACCATGGAGCTCTCTCCCCAGCCCCTACCTTTAGATTTTTTTTTTTTTTTTTTTTTTTTTTTGGTCTTTTTGAGACAGGGTGTCACTAGGCAGTTCAGGCTGGCCTTGAGCTCACTTCTGTAGCCCAGGCTGGTCTTGAACTCACACTGATCCTCCTACCTCAGCCTTTCAAGTGCTGCAATTACAGGCATGTACCACCATACCCAGCTTCCATATCTTTAGATTCTAATGGTAGAGATGTCCTCTATTCTTTAGGACCCTGGTTATTGCCTTACATATATCAAATAGTTCAAGTCTTTCTGTTTGTTTATGTTTGTTTTGAGACAAGATCTTACTATGTAGGTTGAGTTGGTCTTAAACTCATTGTGTAGCCTGGACTGGGCTTGAACTTAGAGAGAGAGAGAGAGAGACAGGCAGACAGAGAGAGAGATATCAGGGCCTTGCGCATGCTAGGCAAGCACTCTGCCACTGAGCTACATCCCAGCTAAGAGATCTCATTTCAAAAATCAATTGATGGTTTCATAAGTCTTTTGTCTTTATTTCTTTTTTTTTTTTTGGGGGGGGGGAGTCTACAGAGTGTTCAGGGTCTCACTACAAGATCAGACTGGGCAGCTGGTGAGATGGTTCGGTGGTCTAAAGTGCCTGCTTAGGAAAACTTAGGCAACCACAGGCATCTTGGTTTGATCCCTGGCACCACAAGCTGTGCCAGCCCCACCCCCTGGGCAAGCTGAGCTGGCCATAAAACAAACCGAGAAAAACAAAAAACAAGATTGGACTGTGATCCGCCTGTTTACAGCCTCTCAAGAGCAGGCCAGCATGCAGGCCTGGGGATCAAACACGTGGCCCCTGCTTCTGCTTGCAGGTGCTTTAATCCGCTGAGTTATGTGGCCTTTGGTCTGTCCTGTGTCTTTGTCTCTTTCACCTTCAGCCTCACTTAACACTTGGCTGTCAGACCTTTTTCTTTTAGCCTATAAATTTTTTCCAATCTGAAATAAGGGGAGGAAATCCCCCAACTTCCCACAACCTTTCATATTGTTTTGGTTGGCTGGCTTCAGACTGTGTAGCCCAGGTTGGCCTTGAACTTGCAGTGTTTGTGCTGCCTCAACCTCCCAAGTCACATCTGTTCCCCTGTGCTGGCTGGCATTCTTTCCTCTAGAGTCTAGACTTTTAGACAATACTTGCTTTGCTCTTACCTTTATTCACTCTTCAGTCTATTGCTTCTACTACATCCCACCTCTAAAACATTGCTCCTCACAGGTAGCAGGGATTTCTAACTTCAAACTGATGTATCTGCTGGGTATGGTGTCTTTCTCTGCAGCATCGGCTACTGTAGGCTATGATCTTTATGAACTTTCTTTCCTTAGTTTTTATGGTTATCATTTTCTTTTGGCTTCTCTTCTTATAATGGCTTTTGGCCTCTTGTCTCTGCTGATGTGAATGTTTCTCAGATATCCATTACAATTTTTTTTTTTAACCTCATATACATTTGCCCAGTGCTTTAGTTGCTGGTAGCTGTGCAGTTGGCTTCCTGGTCTGTGTCTAGTGTGCTGCTCAGCTCTGCACATCGTGTTGGTGTCCTTCTGGCGATGAAGCACTTCCTTCTTCAACCTCTCCCTTAGTCTCCTCCTTTCCAAAAATGGTGTCCATGTCAGAACATCCACTTACTGTCTGTTGCTCTAATGAAGTATCTTGGACCAGGTGAGTCATAACTAGTTGAAGTTTGTTGCTCACAGTTCAGAGGCTAGGAAGTCCAAGATCAGTTGCCACCACTTTGAGGTTTGATGAGGGCTTGCTGTGCCTCAGAAGGGCACCTTCTAGCTTCTTGCTCACATAGCAGAAGACAGCAGACTATCCTAAAGTCTCTCTTATGAGCACACTGATCCTACTCATGAGAGGCTGCTTCCTACAGGCCACGTCTCTTGACACAGTCACAGTGGGAGCTAAGTTTCAACATGCAGGTTCAGGGGAGATGACCTTCACTGAGGGGTCTGTGCTTCCTCTTCTTTTGCCTTAGTGTGAGACATTGAGGCAATGTCTTGCTTAGACTACTGTGGCAGTCTTCCAACTCAGGGGCCACTTGTAGTCTTTTTCCTTCTGAACCATGTTGTGATCATTCTTATCATTGCTCATGCAGAATATAAAATCCAAGCAAATTCTTTGGTTTTTTTTTTTTTTTTTTTTTTTTGTCTTCTTGAGACAGGGTCTCGCTATGCAGTTCAGGCTGGCCTTGAGCTCACTTTTGTAGCCCAGGCTGGTCTCGAACTCACACCGATCCTCCTGCCTCAGCCTCCTGAGTGCTGGGATTACAGGCGTGCGCCACCACGCCTGGCAAATTCTTTGTTAATAGGGAATAATGATGAGAATTCATCTCATTTCCTATTCCTTCCACATTTTCTTTCTAGTTGAATGACTTTCTTCCTTGCATGTGCTGTGCTTCTTTCTGTTGTGTTGTGGATCTTAGTATTACTAGTTATTGAACACTTAATGTGTGATATGCACCATGCTTAGAGCTTTGTGTACCCTGCCTGACCTGTAAGTAGATGCTCAATATGTAGCTTCTGTTGTCATGAGGATAAGGGAACTGAACTAGCAAAAAGTAACGGAAGCCATGTGCCACTGTGTATGCCTGTGATACCAGCACTGGCAGGAGATTCACAGATTCAAGTCTACCTGGGCAACTTCAGTGAGACACTCTCAAAATAAAACAAAACAAAACAAATAAACCACAACAAAACAAAACTTGAGAGTCCAAGGCAGGAGGATCACTGTGAGTTTGAGGCCAGCCTGGACTGCATAGGGAATTCAAGAACAGTAGAAAGTACAAGTGAGACCTTGTTGCAAACAACAACAAAACAAACATATGAAAGCTGAGTAAATTAAGATGTTTACCTAGGCAGGATTTGAATCTGTGCTCCTCCTACCAGAGTCTGCAGCGGCCAGCATTGTGGCCATGTGCCACTGTGCCCGTAGAGGAAGGTATTTTAGATGTTACAGAGAGGAGCTATGAATGAAAACTTTCAGGCTTTCCATCCTTGTTTTTTTTTTGAATCACTTCTTCACCGTGTTGCTTAGGCAAGTTTCAGGCTTTTGGGCGTAAAATGTAGGTGAGACCACAAGTGAGAAACTTTCATTTTAAGGTAGGATATGTGGACAATTTTTTTTTTTTTTGTTGTTGTTGTTGTTGTTGTTTTTCTCCTGTAATTCTTTGCTTGTTCTGTTTCTTCAAGGAGGTTGAGGGAAGTACTAGAAAATGAATTTCCGGTTAAAAAGACAACTTCCCTATTTTTGGTTTTCTGAGTTTTATCTGTTTTATTCCTGTAATATGGTTATTTTTTAAATTATGCTACAGTTATAAAAGCATCATTTGTATAAATATTCTCATCTTCCTGTGGTAAGTTGCCCAAGTCTAGCACAGGTGTTCTCTTGTCTGCAAAACTGGGGATCAAACTCAGGATCTGGCATTTGCCAGGCAGGCACTACAGGAAGTTCTTTAGCATGAATGCTCTGGTTCACCTAGTTAACAAATTCAGATGGAATCTCCACCCCCCTCTCCTTATTTCATTCAGTATCTGATTGATTACTGTAGTGCTGTCAGATGCTTTCCTTATTCTTTTTCCTGACAGGATCTCGTTCCCACCTTGCTGCCTTCCAGTGAGGATTTTCCCTGGCAGGGCTGTCTTTTCTCCTTTTAAAATTCTACCCTTGTTTCCAGGCCTGAGCTGTGTTGCGCCTGCATCATGAAAGTAGCTGACTGCTTTAGTCCATACTAATCACTTCTATTTTTAGACTATTGTATTCAGCAGCACAGTGTAACACTTAACTGACCACTGTCTATTTCATTTACAGTATTGTTTACCTCCTAAGCTGAGACTTTAGATTTTTTCTTTTAACTATAATACAAGTTCGCATTTTGGAATCTATATCTCTAGTAAATTGCTAAACATGAAATTATGAACATGTTAACATGTTAGTAAAGGGGCTGGGGAGATAGCTCAGTAGAATAATCACTTGCCTGGTAAGGGCAAGGGCTTGAGTTCAATCCCCAGTTCCACAGAAGAACAAACAAAAACTTCCCCTAAACATGTTAGTAAAGATGTATCGAGCCCATCTGTATTGGTAAAATCAATTAGGAGGAAAAAAGATGTATGGATACATATTCCTTGTTCTCAGCCTTCTGTCTGTCTATCTGTCTGTTTGTCTTTTTGAGACAGGGTCTTGCTATGCAGTTCAGGCTGGCCTTGAACTCACTTTTGTAGCCAAGACTGGTCTCAAACTCGTGCCTCAGCCTCCCAAGTGCTGGGATTTTAGGCATGAGCTACCACACCTGGCTTTCTCAGCCACTTTTCAATGTAGTGATTTATCAAAATTCAGATTTTTGAAAACATTAGCTAATTCTCTTTTGAGCAGTTAGAAGTGTCTTTATTTTCTACTTGAGTGGTAACTTGAGATGATTCTGGGAGAGTGGCAGCTTGCTCCCAACTCCACTAGTCTTGTTTTTCTTTAGACTGACCTCCCAGTGAGCCATCCTTCTGCCTCAGCCTCCTGAGTGCTGGGGTTATAGGCAAGCGCTATCCATGGTTCACCACTCTTTTTAATTTTTATTGTTTATTTGCTTTTTGAGACAGGGTCTCACTATGCAGTTAATGCTGTCTTGAATGCACTGTGTGCCCAAGTTGGCCTTGAACTCATGGCAGTTCTTTTGCCTCATCCTCTCTCGAGTGTTGGCATTACAGGTGTGGGCCAACTCTCCTAGTTGATTTTTAGAAAAAAACTTTATTCAAGTAAAATAATTAAAGAATTATAGAAAAAAATAACTATGATGGGAATTCATGAAAGTCAGAGGAAAGTACTAGAAAGACAGATAAAGGAGGCACAGGTAAAACTGGTGGGTGCTCTGGGAGGCTGATGCAGAAACTTTGCCAGATTGGAACCCAGACTGGCAACTGAATGGTTTTAAGAGATCCTGTCTCAGCATAAAAAGTAAAACTGCTAGGAATATAGCTCAGTGTGAAAGACCTGAGTTCAGTCTCTAGTATTGAAGAAAAAAAAAAGGAAGTGAAAATAATAAGAATTTGAGAAATATCAATAGTAATAGAATATATTCTTGAACTGGAAAAAAATACAGGAATGCAGAACCATGAGGACGTTGAGGGCTACCTGCTGGTGTCAAGACACTCAGGTCGGGGCTTGGCGGGATGGCTCAGTAGTCTAAAGCGTCTGCTTGGGAAAGTCGGGGTGGCTTCAGGGACCTCGGTTCGATCCCTGGCACCACATGCTGCACCAGCCCTGCCCTCAGCATGAGCTGAGCCAGCCATAAAAATGAGTGAATAAACAAACAAAGGTTCTGAAACAAGAAAAAAAAAATTCTTTAAAAAAAGACACTCAGGTCACTGGGGACAAGATGGTGGTGATGGAGGACAGCAAGGAGAGTGAGTGGGTGGGTGGGAAGCATTCGTTGGAGAGTTGGCTAGAGGAGTATGGGAGAGAAGCAGTTTGTTTATCCTAGTATAAATGTATTTGGGAGGCTGGAGAGTCAGGGAGGTGGAGGCCAGCCTGGCTAAGGAGGAGCCCATTGAGAAGGTGGGAAACAAGGAAACAGTCATAAAATACTTGAGGTAAACATCACAAGAAAGGCATAGAATCTAAATAAAGAGAATTGTAAAATCTTGAGGATGTAAAAACAGAGATATGAGCCATGTTTCTGAACCTAATTAAATATTAATATAAGTAAATGTATATGTATATGTTTAATAGAAATCCGGGTAGTACTCCAGTGAAGCATTCTTCTAAGGATGAGGAATTAAATAAAATGATCTTATTATTTATATAAGGGAATAAAAAGTGATTTAGAATAGCCAAGGAAATTTCAGAATAGAATAATGAAGTGATATTTTATCTTAGCATGTGTTAAAACATTCTAGCTAGGCCACTGGTGGACTTCTGTAATCATAGCACTCAAGAGGCTGAAGCAGGAGGATCAGAGTTTGAGGCCAGCCTGGGATACATGGTGAGTTCAAAGACGGCCTTAACTGCATAGACCCTGTCTCACAAAAACCCCAACAAGCAGAAAATCCCAAAGTTCACTCTAAAATTGCTAAATTTAAAGCAGTGTGGTATTTACTTTCAAAATTAGAATAGGTAAATGAAATCAAGTGCCTTGTTGGAAAAGCAATTATGACAACATGGTAAATTCCTTTAGCTCAGACTAGCTCTTCTAGTCTCAGTTGTCTGAAATCAGAAAAGATTTTAAAGTAAGTTGGCTCAGGCTCCATAGGATACCAGAAGTCTTGAAATTTTTGGTGTTTGTTGTCCTATGAGAGGAGCATGCTGAGTCAGGAAAGGTGAGCCCCTTTTTGCATTCTTGGTGCCCTCCACAGACAAAACTTAACATCATGGCAGCCAGCAAAGAGAAGAAAGCTGCAGGGCCCATCTATTTTTCTTTTTGATTCAGGGTTCCACCATGCAGTTTGGGCTGGCTGTGAACTCCAGAGATCCTCCTGCTTCAGCCTCCCAAGTGCTGGCATTACAGGCATGCACACCCAGTTTATGCAGGGCCCATTTTAATTTTCACAGAGTAATAGATGAAAGATGTACTTAAAACAAGAGGCACTGAATTGATAACAGGCATTGTGTTGATTGCTCTCCATCGAACTCTCAATGTCGAGTCAGTTGGTGAGTCTTTTTGATCATATGTGGAAAAGATATTTTTTTTTTTTGGTGGGACCAGGGTTCGAACTCACGACCTTGCACTTGCCCAGCAGGCACTTGTGCCTCGGAGCTATCTCCCCAGCCCCAGAAAAGATATTTTAAATCTGCTTCTGTTCATTGCTTCCTATTGCTTTGCCTGTGTTACTATGTCTCTTAACTTGGGTAGCATGTTACTTGGTATCCCTGTGTTCTTCTCTCTAGGGCTGGGGATGTAGCTCAGTGGCGCAGCACCTGCCTAGCAATTGCAAGGCCCGGAGTTCGATTCCCGGTACCAAAAAACAAAATAGTAAAAAGATTTGTGTTCTTCTCTCTAACCAATTTCCCACATAACAGCTAGAAGGCTGCCTTTTTTTTTTTTTTTTTTTTTCCTATTTACTCAGGTTATTTTGGGGACAGGGTTCCACTATATAGCTGAGGCTGGCCTTGAATACACATAGATCTGCCTGTTTCAGCCTCTAACTCCTGGGATTATAGATGTTCAACACACACCGTTTTTTCTTTTCAAAAATAGGATCTTGGCATTTGATTGTAGTGACCACTGTCCGTAAAATCCCACAACTCTAGGAGGCCAAAGCGCAAGGATCACTATGAGTTCAAGGCCAGCATGGGCTGCAAAATGAGACTTGTTTCAAAAACCAAAAAAAAAGATGGATTCTTGTTAAAGACAGGATCTTTCTGTGTTGTCCAGGCTGTGGCCTTCAGCTTTGCATCCTCTTGCCCCAGCCTCCCAAGTACTTGGGGCTATAGATGTGTGCTACTTTGCTGGCCTTTCTTTCTTTCTTTCTTTCTTTTTTTCTTTCTTTCTTCCTTTCTCTCTCTCTCTCTCTCTCTCTCTCTCTCTCTCTCTCTCTCTCTCTTTCTTGCTAGAATTTTTAAAATTTTATTTTTGTTTCAGAACTTTTGTTTCTGGCGCAGCATGTGGTGCCAGGGATCGAACCGCGGTCCCTGCAGCCACCCAAGCTTTCCTAAGCAGGCGCTTTAGACCACTGAGCCATCCTGCCAGGCCCCTTGCTGGCCTTTAGAAAGATTTTTTGTTTATTTTTGGAGATACAGTCTCAGATTCCTGCCTCAGCCTCCTCAGGGCTGGAATTATGTGTATACCAACACATGTGGATTTAAAAAGCTTTTCAGGCCTGCGAGATAGCTCAGCAGAATGAAGTGCCTGCTTAGGCTGATGCCATGCAGTTGAGACTGGGCGTGGTGGCACATGCCTATAATCCCAGCACTTGGGAAGCTGAAAACAGGATGATCAACAGGAGTCTGAGTTGTGTAGTGAGACCCTGTAGATCCTGTATTAAATACAAAATAAAAAATAAAATAGAAAAATAAAAAGCTTTTCAAATTGCAAATTAGATTTTGTTGCTTCCTTGCATTACAGCCTTCCCATGGATTTTGTCTTTAAGATACAATTCATATCCCTCTCCATGGCCTTTGTAGAGCTATTCCTTTCTCGCCCTTCTTTGTTTAGTTAGTATTTATTGAGCAGCTACTGTGTGCCACATAAGTGCAGGTGATACAACAGTTGTTAGCATAAAAATTCTTGCTCTTAGGTTTGCCTTTCTTTCCAGGGATTAAGCCCTGGGCCTTTGCACTGAACTACATCCACTACCCTTTTTATTTTTTCATTTTGAGACAGGGTCCTACTATATTGTTCTCTCTGGGTTCAAACTCATCCTCCTGCCTCAGCCACACAGAGTGCTGGAATTACATTTTTTAGGAGTAGACAGAAAATGATACATGTTTCTTGTCAGGTAGTAGAAGTTTCAGTAGAGAAAAAGTATAATAAAAGGGTAGAGACTGACTGATACCAGGGTAGAAGGAACAATTTAAAAATCTTGTAGTCAGGGAAGGCTTCATCAAAATAATATATTTTGAACTGAAGTCTGAAGCTGGTCAGGATTTATTCCTTTTTCTTTTTTTTTTTTTCTTGTTCCAGAACTTTTGTCTGTTTATTAATTAATTAATTAATTAATTAATTTTTATGGCCAGCTCAGCCTGCCCTGAGGGCAGGGCTGGCACAGCATGTGGTGCCGCGGATCAAACTGTGGTCCCTGCAGCCGCCCAAGCTTTCCTAAGCAGGCACTTTAGACCACTGAGCCATCCTGCCAGGCCCCTGTTCCTTTTTCTTAAAGTCATCACTTCTAATTTCTGATTCTTACTTCTTGCTTCTCTTGCTTGAAATACTCTGCTTCAAGATTTGTGGCTGACCTACAGTTTTGCCTCTTTTTTGTATTGATCCAAGTTAATTCTCAGAGATGCATTCCCAAAGGTCCAAGTTTTTTATTTTTATTTTTTTAATTTTTAATTTTGTGTGTGTGTTTTGTTTTTGAGACAGTCTTATTGTAGCCCACACAGGCCTCAAACTCAGCAGCAATCCTCCTGCCTCCCCCTCTGTGGTGCTGGGATTACAGACATGCACCCTCATGACCAACAAAGGCCCATCTTTAAAAGAAAAGACATTGTGGTGAATAAATGAATAGGGTAAGTGGTGCCTGATGATCTAAGTTATAGGATTGTAATATTCACCCAAAGAATCAAATACAGGGGTTGGGGAGATAGCTCTGTGGCACGAGTGCCTGCCTGGCAAATGCAAGGTTGTGAGTTTGAACCCTGGTCCCGCCAAAAAACAAACCAAAAAAATAATCAAATACAGAATAGGGCAGAAAGTCTTTCCATGCACTAGAGGGCTTGTATCCCATAGCCATGTTCTCCATGAGTCCAACTGAAGACCTAGACCTCATGACATTGTCTCACGTGAGTCTGTATCAAGGATCTGTGCTGGGAAGGCCCAAAGGTCAATAGCGGAAGCTAGAAAGACTATGCCCGTGGGATGAAGGATTTGTGCTAGCAGGCTGAGGGATCTGCGCTGGAGCAAGGAAGCAGCTCAGAGTAAGGACCAGAGCTCCCCTAGAAGTACCACAGCCATGCTTAGTGACAGTGAGGTCCTGAGCTCCTTCACTGATAACAACTGAGTTCATATCAGAAACCAGTGTGACAAGCTTCTCCAGGGGAATCAGCAGCACACCTTCTCTCCAGTGGTCTTTTTATGCTATTGGCAATAATCTTCAGGTGGGCCTTGCACACCAACCACACCAGTGATTCAGTTCAGCTGGGTGGTAAGTTGACCATTAGTTAATCTACCAGGAGGGCTGGCGGGGATAGCTCAGTGGTTTTAAGTGCCTGCTTGGCAAGCATAAGGATTCAAGTTTGATCCTGGCTACTGCAATGTCATGTTGGCCCTGAACCTCAGGTATGCTTTGTGAGCCATTAAAACCAAACGTGGTAGTGCACACCTGTAATCCCAGTGCTAGGGAAGCTGAGACAGGAGGATCACTATGAATCTGAGCTGTGTAGCAAGACCCTATACAAAATAAATAAAAAATTGAAAAAAAAATTACCAGAAGACAGGTGTAAGTACTTGATGGCTCAGTGGGTGATGAATATTAGTATGGTTGTAGATTCTGGAAAGGACTATGGTTGTAGATTCTGGTAAGGACTTCCTGGAGTAGTACTACTGGGATTGGTAGACAAAGGGAGGAGGATATTTTAGATTTGGAAAAAGGCATGGATATATGAATCATTGCAGCATGTTGGAGGAAGGATAATTTAGTGACATTAGAGCATGATGTTTAGGGTTAGGAAGTCAGGTAGCCTGGACAGGGGCCCCAGTTGAAGGCACTGCTGGAAAAGGGTGGACATTGTGAACCATACAATCTCAGCTCTGTGTGTGCAGTTCTTTGTTTCCCACTGGGGATGTGCATTATGATGAGAAGATTCTACACTGAAGGAAAATGTGTTGCATCCTCTTGTAGTATCTTATTTGAGGTTTGGGAGTAGTAATTGCTACAGTTAGACAGAATCGAAATACAATTATTTTCATTTGTTTCTTGTTACTGGAGCTTGATCTCAGGGCTTTTGCAGTGAACTATATACCCAGCTTTTTATTAATTATTATTTTTAGGGGCCCAGCGGGATGGTTCAGTGGTCTAAAGCACCTGCTTGGGAAAGCTTGGGCGGCTTCAGGGACCGCGGTTTGATCCCCGGCACCACATGCTCGCCAGCCCTGCCCTCAGGGCGGGCTGAGCCAGCCATAAAAATGAGTGAATAAACAAAGGTTCTGAAACAAGAAAAAAAAAAAAAAAAAAATATATATATATATATATATATATATATATATAATTTTTATTTTTTATTGTATGTATTTGATACAGGGTCTCATTACGTAGCTTGGACTAGTGATCCTCCTGTTTTCAGCCTGGCAAATGCAAGGTTGTGAGTTTGTAGTGATCCTCCTGTTTTCTTCAGGTGGGCCTTGCACGCCAACCACCCCAGTGATTCAGCTGTGATTACAGGTGTGTGCCGCCGTGCCAGGACTCGGTCAAGGCTCACTATGGCATGGGGATTGGGCCTACACAGCATACAGGACTGAGGATAGAACCTTGGTGCTTAGGCTTGCCAAAGCAAGTGCTTAGTCTGCTAAGCTGCCTCGCCAGCCCTCTATTTATTCTTTAAAATTTTGGAACAGAAGCCGGGCATGGTGGCGCACGCCTGTAATCCCAGCCCTGGGAGGCTGAGGCAGGAGGATTGGTGCGAGTTCGAGACCAGCCTGAGCTACAAAAGTGAGCTCAAGGCCAGCCTCAACTGCATAGCAAGACCCTGTCTCAAAAAAGACCAAAAAAAAAAAAAAAAAAAAAAAAAAAAAAAAAAAAAAAAAAAAAAAAAAAAAAAATGGAACTGAGTCTTGGTAAATAGCTATATTGCCTTGGCAGGGCTTGATTTTGCAATTCTCTAGCCTCAGCCTTCCAGATTCTGGGATTACAGGCATGCATTAATTTTAAGTCTAAAATTTATAAAGAATACATTTTGCTGTAGTAGATGGCTTCTTTGTACTGAGCCCCTTGTAGACCTTCTGGGCTCCCTTCACTTTATTCAGGTGAGAGTGTACAGACCATCTGAGTAGGTTGAGGGGATTACCAAAGAATTGTAAGCAATAATCAGTGACATTTTTATTGGTAGTAATTAGCTGTGAGGAATAGTTTAAGACTCCTGAGTCACATAACCAAGGACACCCCATTCTCATTGAAGACAGTGCAGAATAGCCCAAAATAGATTACAAGCCTACAGTGTAAGACAGGCACAAGATTGCTAAAGAGGCTGCTGAAGTGAGCTGTCTCTGCAATAGGATTAAGGAAAACTTTAACCTGTCATGAGTGGGCGAGAAGTTCAAGGCAGCAGGAAGTGACAGTAGAAGCTGGTAGTGTAACCTCTTTCAAACCAAGCTCTGTGAAGTTAAGGAAAGACCGGTAGCTAGTGTGCATGTTCATTTATCAGTTCTGTGTTTAGTGTCTCCACTGGAAAATGAATTGCAGGGTGCAGGAACTTGTTTCATTCACTGCTTTGTCACTAGGTTCATAAAGAGCTTCTGAAAGCTGGGTGTGGTGGTACCTGTACATGCAATCCTAGAACTCTGGAAGATGAAGGCAGGAGGATACCAAGTTTAAGTTCAACCTTAACAATTTCATGATTTGGTAAAATACTGTCTCAAAAAATACAAATAGGCAGCCTAGACTTCTGGCACATGTTTGATGCTCTATGAGTATTTGGTGACCAAACTTAGGAATTACATTAAGAAGTGGGAGACTGGAGCATGTTCATAAGAGAGAGAGAAGATTTAGAAGAGAAAAATGTGATGGGACAGGGTTTCTCTGAGTTGGCAAAGTTTGAGATCCTTAGTCCTGCTGATGTGACCACCCAGGATAACAGGAGTGACTGTTTTTCTGCTGACACAGAAGAGAAGGAGGGAAGGACAGGAGCAGAAGCAGTTAAGTAGTGAACAAGGAAGTTGAGGGAGTTCTCTCTTGATGGCATTGCATATTCTCTCATTAAAAATAAAGGGAGAGTTATGTTTCTTTGGAAGGTACACAGATGCACACACACAGGTTCTCCCATTTGAGCCCTATGCTTATGTGGAAAGTCTCTATGTGACCTTAGGCACATGTGAAGCTGTGGTCAGTGATGCCAGGTAGGTGAGGTAAGGATGTGCCACTGGATGAGTAAGAGTAGGCGAGACAAGAGATGTTGGGCTTGACTATAGATGGCAGAGGGAATCCATTGCACACCTGTGTGTGTGCCATTTCATTCCTTCCACAAGCAGGATGCTCTGCCTGGGCCTTAGGGAAGTAGGGGAGATAGGTTAGTCCCCAAGGCATACTTTTGTGTGAGACTGAACAGAAACTTGAGCCTCCGGTAAATTAGAATCTCTCTTTGTTAGCAGCTTCTCACGTCCTCTCCAGGCTGGCTTTCCAGTGATCTGTTTCTGATTCATTCAACAGGAAACTGCTTTCCCCACTTTGAACAACCTGTTTGTTTAGAAGTGAAGGTAGTAGTGAGAAAGAGGATGTGACACTGTTAGAGTCAAAGAGCAAGGCATGACTGTATTTGTCTGTCGCACCAGATTTTATCTAGAAGTAATTTAAAGGAATATTCAAGTGATTACTCATTTGGAGGTGTTTTCAGTTTAATAAAATTTAAGATTTATTTGCCAGAAACTTTCTGAAAGTGAAGAGAGAGCAGTAAGGATGAGTTACAGTTTTCTATACTTTAGCTGAAATTAAGTAACATAACCTTACCAAGCTGGTGACCTTTTTTTGGCTGTGTTTTTATTGCAAATTGACCTCTGATATTAAGCCATACATGGCAGGGTAGAATTGGACTCCAGTGATGGCTGTTTCAGTTTTTGCATAGTCTCAATTAGAATGTGTTACCTGTAAAGTGAGCAGAGAATTCTTCAGAAAGAGCAGATTCTGTGGGAACCAACTTCAAATTCTTACCATGTGATTTAAGTCTCCTATCAGAGAAAAACAGCTTTGTAATGTAAAAAGTCATTTGCTTTTGATTATAGAGGGTGATGTCAGAGATTGACAAAGAGATAATTTTGAACTTATTATCATCATGATTGGCTCAATACTTCATTTTTTCTTTTCTTTTTGTTGTTTTGTTCCAAACAGGATATCATTATGTATTTCAGACTGGCCTTGAATTCACAAAGTAGCCCAGGCAGGCTTTGAACTCTTGGCAGTCCTTCTGCCTCAGCCTCCTCAGTGCTGTTTGCAGGCCTGTGTCACCATGAATAGATACATTTTTTTGTCTAAGCTATGCCACCCCTATTTGGAGATAGGGGAAAACTCTGTGTGTCCCCAAAACTTGCTTCCCAAATTTCAGGTTTTTTTCTTAGTCATTAGTTGAACAGTGTTCCAGTTGGACATTTCCGGAGGGGAAATAAAAAATGACTTTAGCTGGGTGTGATGGCACACATACTTAGGAGGCATAGGCAGGGTGATCACTGCAAGTTTTAGGTCAGCCTGGGCTACAGTGAATTTAGCTGAGCTGTATAAAAAGACCCTCAGGTTGGGGAGATAGCTCCGTTGCACAAGTGCCTGCCTGGCAAGTGCAAGGTCTGAGTTCTATCCCTGGTCCTGCAAAAAAACACAAAAACAAAACAAAAAGTAAGAAGACCCTGTCATTAAGATAATAATAATAATAATAATAATAATAATAACAACAACAACAATAATAACAATAATAAATTAAGCAGTACAAATTCCACCATCCCCCTTTCAACTTCTCAAAGGCTTTCACATGGTTGTTTCCTCTACCATAAAAGCACACTGCCTACCTGAGTCTTCCTCTGTGATCTCCTCTGGCACCCTGGCTTCCGAAACATGGGCCTTTTCATTGGCTTTTTACTACTCTGTCCTCAAAGACGTGACTACAGAATGGCAGGCAATCAATTCTCTAGGGTATATAATTCACCTGTGCTAGTCGCCTGCTCAACACCCTACACAAAAGTCCTGCCATGGCCACAGATTCCACTGTGACAAAGCTATATTCTCATCAAACCAGTACCTCACCGTCATTTCTACTACCCAAACTCAAAGTATGGACTATCTTTGACTCTGCTCTGCTTGTATCACTTCTCACCATCTTTGTCTTCTTACAATAGTTTCAGAAAGCAAACATGGTTAAGATATTTTCCAGTCTCCAGGAAGGATAAAGAGAAATATAAGCAAACAATTATAAAGCAATCTGCTAACTATATATTATATATGTATAATTTCAGTAATACATTGTGTCAGTCTTTTGAATCCCTTCTCTGAAGAATGAGAAATGTACTCTTTTCTGATATTCTTTTTCTTCCTGAGGTTTTTTTTTTTTAGGCAATTTTGTTATTTATTTATTTATTTGTGGTAGGGATCAAACTCAAGACCTTGCACTTGCCAGCCAGGTTCTTATGCTACTGAGCTGTCTCCCCAGCCCCTGTTTTTCTTTCTAATGCTATTGAAGTACATAGTGTTTATATTCATTTTTTTTTAAAAGAAATTTTAAGATCATTTATTTATTTGGTACAGGTACACAGCTCAGACTTACAGTGATCCTCCTGTCCCAGCCTCCCCAGCGCTGGGTGTACAGGTGTGTACCATCACACTGGTTTTCAGTGGCTGGCACCACATGGGGCTGGCATGGCATGTGGTACCTGGGATCAAACCTGAGTCTTTGTGCTTGCCAGGCAGGTGCTTAGACTGCTGAGCTATCTCTCCAGCCCTCCTTTCTCTTTCAAAAATTAGTCCTCATGCTATATATACAAACTAAGCCTATTTTCACTTCACAAAGCTTTTGCAGTATGACTTATTTTTTATTTTTGCAGTATGATTATTAACTAAATGTTACTTTGGAACGTACAAGTGCTGGTGTATACATAGTGAAAGAAATGTAATACTTTCATCACAAAATCCAGTGTGTTGGGCCAGGGAGATAATTCAGTGGTATAAGTGTCTGCCTAGCAAGCCCAAGGTCCTCAGTTCAGTCCCTGGTGCAAAAAACTAAAACAAAACAAACCTCTTTATTAGGAAAAAAAGATCCAGTGCCTCTCAAAGAGACTTGCTTGAACATCAGGTTCTATTCGATTTTCTTTTTTCTTAACTTTCTGTGCCCTTTCTGGATCTTACTTGCATTTGTTTGTTTGTTTGTTTGCTTATTAATGGCCAGCTCAGCCTGCCCTGGGGGTGGGGCTGGTGCAGCATGTGGTGCCAGATATCAAACCGCAGTCCCTGGTTGCCTAAGTTTGCCTAAGCAGGCACTTTAAACCGCTGGACCATCTTGCTGGCTCCTTGCTATTGTTTCTGATGATTTAAGTTATCACTTACATTGTTTTTTCTTGTTTCAGAACCTTTGCTTATTTATTTATTTTATGGCCAGCTGAGCCTGCCCTGGGGGAAGGGCTGGTGCAGCATGTGGTGCCGAGGATGAACCTTGGTCCCTGCAGCCACCTAAGCTTTCCTAAGCAGGCGCTTTAGACCACTGAGCCATCCTGCTGGGCGCCTCACTTACATTTTTAAAATCTTGAAATAATTGTTTAATATGGGGCACATAAATGCTAAACCTTTGTCTTTGCCTCTCTTTTTAAAATTATTTATTTATTTATTACCTCTTTTTAAGTTCTGCATCTCTGTCTCTACCTCTTTCTGTTCCTGTGGTTGAACCCAGGGAAACTCAACCACTGGACTCTGTCCTTGGCCCTTATTGTTTTGACACAGTCTTGCCGAGATGCCAGGGTTGCCTCCAACTTGCAATCATGTGTCAGCCTTTCTCTGAGTAGTAGTTCGGATTCATAGGTGGTTACCTCCTAGGCTAGCTAACGGTACAGGTTTTTTACAGTTTGTAGTTTATAGTTTCTTTTGTATATCATCAGTGTCAGAAATATTTTTATTCTATCTTGGCATGATAGCACATACTCATCTGAAATTCCAGCACTTGAGAGACTGAGACAGGAGTTCACAGCCAGTCTAAATTACAGCCCATCTCAAAAAAAGAAAAAAAAAAAAAAATCTGTTGGTTCAGCTGGCTCCATCATGCCACATTTAAAGAAGTACTCCCTAACTCCACCTCTGCTTTGATTTCATCTGGATCCAGCAGTACAGTATGCTCTAGAATTAACTAGAAGCCCCCCACTAATGCCAGGACACTGGCTTACCTCATTTCTGCAATCTGCATTGTTATTGTTGCTGCTTGCGCTCTCCTTGAAGATGACAGAGCTCTTGAAATTCTACTTTTTTTGCCTCTCAGATTTTTCTGAAGCTTTTTTTTTTTTTTTTCCCCTCCCATAATTTTTGGTCAACTTCACCCTCAGAATCTGCCAGTGGAGCTTGAAGAAACAAGTTCCCTTGATTTAGGCATTTCTCTTTGCTGTAGTTGAACAGCCTCCTGCCTGCTAGTTTGCACTCTTTTAATATCTTAGTTTTATCAACATGATATTTTCTTAGCTCTCCTTATCAAATTCAGAATCTTTGCTAATTCTCAAATTCTTTTTGGGAAAGTTCTTCCATCAGTCCATCTTGGCTTATTTTTTCTGTGTAATTATTTCCTCAAATATCACAGAATTCCTGGTTGTTCACAGTTAATGCAAATGAATCTGATGTGTTAGCCTGGGTAGTTGGTGTGGTTTTCTTTTGGAGTATATCTTTTTTAAAAATTTTTTGTCTTTTTTTTTTTTTTTTTTTTCTTGTTACAGAACCTTTGTTTGTTTAGTCATTCATTTTTATGGCCGACTCAGCCCACCTCGAGGGCAGGGATGGCGCAGCATGTGGTGCCGGGGATCGAACTGCGGTTCGTGAAGCCGCCCAAGCTTTCCCAAGCAGGCGCTTTAGACCACTGAGCCATCCCACTGGGCCCAAAATTTTTTGTCTTTTTGAGACAGGATCTCACTATATAGTTCAGGCTGCCCTTGAGCTTACTTTTGTAGCCCAGGCTGGTCTCAACTCATCGATCCTCCCTGCCTTAGCCTCTCAACTACTGGGATTACAGGTATGTGCCACCCACACCTGGCTTTTTTGGAGTATATCTTTTTTTTTTCTTTTTCTTGTTTCAGAACTTTTGTTTGTTTATTTATTTATTTTTATGGCCAGCTCAGCCTGCCCTGAGGGCAGGGCTGGCGCAGCATGTGGTGCCGGGGATTGAACCACGGTCCCAGCAGCCGCCCAAGCTTTCCTAAGCAGGCACTTTAGACCACTGACCCATCCTGCCGGGCCCCTTGGAGTATATCTTATTGGGCATTTAAAACTTTATTGTGGCTGGATGTGGGGGTACATGCCTGTAATTCCAGCACTTGGGAGGCTGAGGCAGAAGGATCACTTAGAGTTTAAGATCAGTTTTGGCTACTTAGTAAGACCCTAAATAAAACAAAACAAAACAAAATAAAAAACAAAAGCCCACACACAAAAACCAAAGCACTTTTTTGGGGGAAGAGTATGGATCTCTCTACACTGTTGGGGCTGGCCTGTGCTTACTTTTTTTTTTTTTTTTTTTTTTTTTTTTTTTTTTTTTTTTTTTTTTTT
>PVJA010039774.1:0-18912 GCA_004027025.1 Myocastor coypus | reverse complement strand
TATAGTCTCCCTAATATAAGTACTTTAAAGAAGAAAACAAGAACTTAAGGGCATAACACAGCTGAATGTGTTATGGATTAAACAACGAAGTGACTGGAAGCAGACAAAGCAGAAAACATATAAATAGCAAAACCATACACTTATGTACACAGGATGAATCAGATATTGGTCTCAAGAACCTTCAAAATTTTATTTTAAATGGTATAAATATCATAGGTAAGACACTGCAAAATGTAGACATTAAAAATCAAGATGAAAGATATTCAACAGTGATTGTTACATTGCACACTGCTGCTTTCAGTGTCCTTGCTCAGATTACAGATATTAACCTATAAAATTGGTCAAGGTAAAAAATTTAAATATTAACCGCTAGCTTCAAAGAATGGATAGAAATCGGTATAGTCCAATCATGTTAGCTTTCTTGGGCATACACGTACCTGACTTTTTCGCCTTCCTTTCCCCCTATCTGTTCTTTTTTCCCTCATCTTCATTGTTTATTCCTTATGTTGGGTTTCTTTCCATTGTACTATATCTACTGTACCTGTCAGATAATATGTATACAGATGTGGGGATTTGAACTCTGTCACACTGCTCCTGAGAATGTGAGTCAGTACAACCACTTGGAAAAGGGGTTTCTATCTACAGTTAAAAAATTCACACTTGGTGCCCATCAATTCTAGTCTTAGGTATATAGTTAACAGAAATATTTGCTATGCCTATGAAAGATATGTATGACAGCATCCTTAGTAATGTTACTTGTGACGGACAAAAAAATGAGAGATAATAAAAGCTCAATTTTCCACTAAAATAGAATGAGGGAAGAAACTGTGATCTCTTCAGGTGGAATATTTTTAAAAAATGTTTTAGCAGCACATGATGCCGTATGCAGCACCTACCTTCCTACTGGGGAGCTGGTGCACATACACAACACATTTCAACTCTTTTCTTCATCCCGTTTTCCTCCACTCCTTCCTTTATGTTGCTGTTTGGGAGGCCTGGGTAAGAGGGAATTGAACCCAGGACCTTGTGCTTGTTAGACAGGCACTGCAGTGCTGAGTTATACCCCCAGATCCCTCCTTTCTTTATCTCTTGATCTCTTCCTTTTTGAGGAAGACTTCATTTATCTTCCTACTATTTATCTCTAATTTTGCTCCCTTTTATATGTTGAGTTTTTCATGCAAGAGAAATCATGTGATATTTAAGCTGTGTGTTTCATTTATTGCACCCAACATTATGTTAACTGAAAAATGTATTTATTTTTGTATAAATAACTCAAGGCTATCTTTTTAATGACAAAATAGTACTCCACTGTATGTAAGTGCATTTTCTTTATTCATTTGTCTGTTGATGGACATATAGGATGTGGATAAGATTTAGCTATTACCACATGAATTGTGTTGCTGTAAGCATGGGAATACATGCATCATTGTCATTTTTTTTTTGTGGGACTGGGGTTCAAACTCATGACCTTGTGCTTGTCAGGCAGGCAGGCACTTGTGCCATGGAGCTACTTCCCAGGCCCCTCATTGTCAATTGATAGCGGGTCAAACTGAATTTCTAGTTATAGTTTTTGTGAGGAATTTCCATACTGATTTCCATACTCGTTGCACTAATTTACATTCTCATCAGCAATAGATTTGTTCCTCTTTCTGTACATCTTCACTAGCATTTGTTATTATTGGATTTTTTTCTGATGATGGCCATTATTACTGTGGTTAGATGGAGTCTTGGTGTTGTTTTAATTTGCATCTCTCTAATGTCCAGACATGTTGAACATTTTTTCATGTATGTATTGGGCATTTGTACTTGTTCTGTGATATGTCTATTCATTTCAATTAATGGGTATTTTACTGGGGGACCTAATGTTTTGGAGTTCTTTGTATGTTCTATATATTAGTCTTCTATCAGAGAAATAGCTGGTGACATCCTTCTCCATCTGTAAGTTTTCATTCTGTTGGTTGTTTCTTTGCTGTTCAGTGATTTTTAAATTGATACAATTATATTTGTTGATCCTTGGTGCTATTTCCTATGTAACTGGGGCTCTGCTCAGAAGTCCTTGACTATATTATGACCTCAAGAGTTTTACATATTTTATCTTCCAGAAGGTTAAATGTTTCTATTGAAAAATTTAGTTCTTTGATCCATTTTGGCTGTAGTTTAGTACATGGCGAAATATGTAAGTCTAGATTTAGTTTTCTGCATGAGGCCAGCCAGTTTTCTAGCACTACTTATTAAAGAGTTTATCTTTCCATCAGTGTATGTTTTAGTCCTTTTGTTAAAGATCACATGGTTGCATATGTTGGGGATTGTTCCTGGGTGTTCTATTCTGCTCATTGGTCATCATAGTTTTTGTTCCCCCGCTGTCCCTTTTTGTTCTCCTAGTGGCTTCATGACATAGCTTTGGATCTGTGACTGTGATGTCTCCTGCTTTGCTCATGCTATGCAGGATTGTTAGTGTTATTCTGGGTTTTATGTTTCTGATTCTATATGAATTTTAGGATAATTTTCTCCATTTCTGTGAATAATACTACTGATATTTTATAAGATTGCATTACATTTGTATATCAATTTTGGAAGTATGGACATTTGAGCTATGTTGATTCTATCTAGGCATCAGAGTTATTTTTCTATTGTATTATTTCTTTTGTATTTACTTATTCAGAGTCCTGTAGTTTTCATTGTAGAGGTCCTTTTCTTCTTTAGTTAGGTTAATTTCTAGCTATTGATTTTTCCTGGTGCTATTGTGATTTTTCCCCCATAATTTCTTTTGAGTGGATTCATTATGATATGCATTAATGTTATTGATTTTATATGTTAATCTTGTATACTGATATATAACATGATTTGCTTATGAATTCTAGCAGTCTTTTGGTGGAAGCTTTTGGGTCTTCAGGTAGAAAATCATATCATACCCAGTAATGACACTTGGTCCTCTTCCTTTCCTATGCATATATCTTTTATTTATTTTTCCCTCATTGTTCATTCTGATATTTGGAGAACTACATTTTTTTTTTCTTGTTTAAACAATATTAGTACAAACTTTTATCTCATGAACTAGCAGAAAGTAGCTGGACATCTATCCTAACTCCTATTTAATCTATCTATCTATCTATCTATCTATCTATCTATCTATCTATCTACCTTTTTTCACAACAGAATGGTCTTTTATTAACACTTTTGCAAAGTTAGTGACTATGCAACTACACTGAGGATAGCAATATGTTATGCTAAAATCATGCTTGAAATACCTGTAATTTTCGTCTTCTAAACGCATACTACTTCTAATGTCATATCAATTTTTGCTACACTGTCTTAATTGGAGAACTATGTTTAATAGGAATGGTGATAGTAGAAATCCTGGTCTTGTTCTTCATTTTAGATGAAAACCTTTCCACTTTTCCATATTTGCCACAGTGAGAGAAAACATACCCCATGATCCCAGCTATACAACATTTAAAATTGAATAAAACTATGATTATCACTGGGGAAGACTGACAGACCAGGGACAAAACAGCTTTCTGAAAGTTTGTTATTATTTTATTTCTTGGCCTAAATGGAGTACGCATAGATGTAGTCTTTGTGAGAAACTATACAATAGTTTAGGTAGCAGATGCTTAACCGAGAACTTGTTAATTTCTTGAATGTTAGGTTGTAATTCAATAAAATAAGCAGTTGTTTTGAAAATAGGGTATACTTAATTTTGTATCTAGAGGCAAAGCAGACAAGGAAGAAGTTGAAAAAGGAAGGTTTTAGCTGCATTATGAGGTTGGTGCTGAGCACACTCATCAGTTGGGGAGGGCTGAGTAGGTTAGAAAGGAAAAGACAAGAGGGGAGGAGCGCTTAGTTTTTCCAATCCTCGCATGCAAATTTTAGGTGAGGGAAATGTCAGCCAGGCTCTTGAATGACTAGTACCTGCAGCATATTTTTAATAGCCTACTCTTCAGTGAAAATAAACATATCATCCCAGTGAATGGATGATGATTTTCTTGCCTGGGGAGTTGAGGTGGCTGTTTCTTGTTTTCTGCTTTCTTAGCTTACTGTTTCACCACACTGAAGTCAAATCACAGCTACTGCTGAAGAGGAGGAAAAAATCAATAGAGGACTTGAGTTTATTAGGCTTGATCTTATGACTTTCTATCATGAAATGATTTCTAGAACTGGGATACAGAAAGTGAACGAAACAGGAAGTGTCTACAGACTTTTAATATCTTTGTTTCACTACTCCCACCTTTGAGCCATCCTGACTGTGGTTTTAAATGCTGGATTTTTTTCTAGCATTATATTCAAACATGGACATGGATGAAACACATACACACTAACACAAAACACACACACACATGCACACGTGCACACACATACACACATGTACACACTAATTCATATAGAACCAGATAAGACCTAGAATAGCAAAGGCCAAAGATGATCCTTGGTAGCACAGACAAAGCAGGGAGAATTATAGTCATGGACCAGAAGTTATATTCTGAAGCCACCATGATAAAAATAGAAGCACGGTCCTGGTACCTGCTCACTTGCACATGATTCCGTCCTTCCTCTTTGGACATCCCCTGCATAGTGAAGGGGCTGAGTAAGATTCTCTTTCTTATCCTACCTGGCTCAGAATCTGAGTGATGGATCCCTGATTCCTTCTGCCTCTTTCTGAAGCAAACATGTGGGCATCGGGCAAATATAGGTAAAGCTGAAATCCCATTTAACTCTGGGTTTAGAAGAATCAACCTGGCCTTGTGGTGTTGGCTTCATCCTAAATGTAAAGTCAGGAGTTTCTCTGATCTGTGTGAGGGGAGGTAGGGTGGGACAGTCAGGCTTCTGGAACAGCTGCTCTTTCTCATCTATCACAGAGCCCTATAATTTTTCTGCCTCTAAAATGCTGATTTCATTCCCAAATTCATTTATTCATACATTCTAAACTCTACTAACAAGTTGTGGACTAGAAAAGAGCCCCTAAAGCTATCATGTACGAGTCTGCAGCCTTAGTACCTTGATGGTTAACAAATGACTGTTGACATTTGCAATGTCTTTGTGAATGGCACTGACCAGGGGTCACATGGCTCGCATGAGGAGCAGCCCTAACTAAGAGTGGCCCAGCAAGGGGCTGCCCAGCCCGTGAGGTCCCTGCACTGTGGAGCATTCTTCATCACCCAGCTCAAGCTGCCACCTCTGCTGTTCTTTGTTGTTTTCTACAAGTCCCTCTCCCAGGAGTGAGAGAAACCACAGTGCAGAAGGCACACACTGTGGGTCAGCTCCTGGGCTGCTGTAGAACACCCTGGGCTGCACTGGGGATTGTTCTGGGTCACAGCTTCCAACATTCATATGATTTTCATGACCTGCTCTCGTCATGCTTCTGTCAGTCACATTACCTGATTTTCTTTCAGCACAGAGGCTTCTCAGCAGAGGGGGTAATTTCCTGACTCTAATGCATGCCAAAGGTTCACTCAAAGAATAAAGTACAATTACCCTGGGATGCAGACACTGGGAAGTCATAAATACGCCTTGGTGCCTAGGGATCTTCAGGGCTGGGCAAAGTGGAGAGAGCACGCATAAGTCCCCACTGCTACCAGCTTGCCTGTGACCTTCTGTTTTTAGGTCTATGGTCAGGATCAGGGGTGAGCAGGATCAGGCCAAGGCTCAGTCTGACGTGTGAGGATTCTCTTCGTTGCTACAGAGTTGACTATTCTAAATTTAATTGGCTCTTTTACGATTGCCATCTATGACCTTGTGATTGGCATCTGTTGACTCTCCCAGACTGCCATTTCCTCCAACAGCAATCTGTCACAAAGGTCGAAAGCTTCTTCAGTCATGCACATGGCCACACTAAAGCCCTGCTTCCACCAAATGACTTGCACAGAGCAGCGGACCTTGACCACTATTGTAGATGACTCACTCGCCTTGAGTGGAGGGTTCTTGGAGTCAGGAGACAAGTGCAGAATGACCACTTTCATTCTGCCCACCATCTGCTGTCATCTTAATGTGTGAAGGAAGGGAAAAGGCCAGAGTGAAACATATGAAATCCATGAGGGCAGTGCCTACCTGCAGGTGTCCCATATAGATGGCAGTCTTCCTGGAAGAAATGAGTCAAGGGCAGAGCTTTCTGTTTGAGCTTCCAAACTTTGATAGAACCTATCTTCTGAAAGTTGTAGGGCTGTGATGGTTACTTCTTGTTTGTATATTCTTTTTTTTTTTTTTTTTTTTTTTTTTTTTTTTTTTTTTTTTTTTTTTTTTTTTTTTTTTTTTTTTTTTTTTTTTTTTTTTTTTTTTTTTTTTTTTTTGGTATTATGGCTGGCTCAGCTTGCCTTAGGGGTGGGGATGGTGCAGCATGTGGTGCCGGGGATTGAAACATGGTTCCTGTGGTTGCCTAAGCCTTTTTAAGCAGGCACTTTAGACCACTGAGCTAACTTGCTGGCCCCTTGTCTGTATATTCTTGACAAGGTGGTTGAAGCAAAGGTCATGCCCTTATGTCTGAGATGTTGACAGGAACTGGGTGTTCTCCTGTACTAGCCACAGGAAAAGCTTTACAGACATGGCTGCTGTCACCCCCTCACACTCTCTTCTTCAGCTTGAATAAGGCTTGGGCTGAGTCTTTAAGAGTCCACTGATAGAGTCACCATTGTGAAGCAGTGAGTGCCAGAAACTCAGTTTCTCTGGGAAAACATGTCCAGAGCCTGGACAGTAGTAGCTTTGAGAGGAGCCAAAGTGAGAGGAGGGTACCCAGGGACCAAACTGACAAAAGAAGGGGTAGGCTATACCAAAGAAATAGAGCACAGTGAAGAGAGGAAATTCTATAAACTGTGGCTGAGAGTAGCTTGTTGGACATTGTTTGGGAAATAAAATGAAACTAAACATTTTCACTCACAGAGAACAACATTGGGCCAGAAAGTCAGTGGAAGGTGGAGCCTACAAGGAAAATAGTGGATACTGCACCCAGAAGGGCCTTCCACAGTCATTTTATGAGAACTCTTGGTCCATCACTCACTGCCAAAAGTGTAGAATCAGAGCTGTGGGGAATGCCATTACAGGGAAAGGCTTGGTGTTTGAAGCTGGGTCACAGAGCAGCTCCTTGGCTCCCAGCCATGATCCACACTGTCAAGTTCCCAGAGTGGATGACAGAAAGACAGACAAGGGAGATGGCTGGCTGTCAGAGAGCAGGGTGGAAGCGATCCCTGCGGGGCTGGAACTAGTGGTCAAGGACTGGCTCCTGTAGGCTGAGGCTAGTTACACAGGACTGGAGGGGTGTACTGATACCATGTTCCCACTGTATGAGAGTGTCTATGCCCAGCATGGTTCAAGGGGACAAATGTCATTTTACACTTCTGGTGTGAACAGAGATATTTCTTGAGTTGAACTCTGCTCCTTAATTCTAGGCTGTGGAATAGCCATGTGTCCATAACAATAGAAAATTTATTTTGCCATTTTTCTGCTGCTGCATTGATTGACTGATTGATTGTTCTGGTACTGGGAATCAAACTCAAGACCTTGTGCTTTCCAGGAAGGCACTATGCTGAGTTGCATACCTGATCCTATTTCTCCCATTTTTATTCCATTATTTCCTCACCTTTTTCTTTTATGACTAAAGATTAAGAGAGAAAGGTAGACAGACAGACAGATAGATAGATAGATAGATAGATAGATAGATAGAGGGGGAGGGAGGGAGGGAGAGAGAGAGAGAGAGAGAGAGAGAGAGAGAGAATCCTCTTGATATTTTCTTCTGATCTAGTTTATAGACGGTGAGGAAATTCTCCTTTCTTTCTTCCTACGCCTTCTACTTTTTTCTATAACTTTATTTTTTTGAACTGGGGTTTGAACTCAGGTCCTTGTGCTTGCCAGGCAAGTACTTACTCTACTGAGCTATCTCCCCAGCCCCCTATAACTTTAAAAAAATCTTTTTGAGACAGGGTCTCCCTATGCAGTTCAGGCTGACTTTAAGCTCACCATTGTAGCCCAGCCTGGTCTCGAACTCACATAGATCTTCCTGCTTCAGTCTCCCAAGAGCTGGGATTACAGATGTGCATCACCATGCCTGGATCCATAACTTTTAAAATTGCTTCTTTCTTTTTTTTTAAACCCCTGCTTTATTTTTCTTTTCTGTCTTCTCCCCCTTTTTCATGAGTTTCTTTAACTTTTCTCTAATAGCTATTTGAGTCATATAATCTCTTTTTATTCCCCTTCCTCACCACAGATTTTGTACCCAATCTTCCCTACAATCCCCACCTAAATATATAACACACCCTTAACATCACTAGAATCCTTTGCTCTCTTTTACTTCTTCCTTCTCATATTGTGTAATGGAAGACGTTTGAAAAATCCTTATTTTATTTTATTATGTTAATTTCAACAAGTAAGAAATAGCAGTGAGAATTTCAGAATGTGCCAGTAGGACAGCTACAATAATCAAGACAGTGCTTATTGTTGTCTTCACAGCAGCTCTTCAGAGTGCAAGACGCAGATATAAGTTTTCTAAAGACTACTGGTATAAATATTTCTTGTAATTGAGCCAAGATAAAGCAGTTGTACGTATAGTCCAATATCTATAATAGTTATGAGTTACTAGCAAAACTGGCAATGTTGGAAGCTGTTGACTTGAGCATTTTACAACCCGTCATACTATCTGGCTTGACTTTTTATGCCTCAAGGTTAAACTTTTCTGCTGGGTGGTTAAGGCCAAATTAAAGCAAGACCTATATATATATAAAAAAAACAAAAAACATGTAACATCTTTATTTGATAAATCAGTCAAATCCCCTCAGGATTTACCTTGAAAACATGTACAGCATTTTGTAGAACTTTTGTCAGTGTCAGCCATCTGGGTGAGTCATGACCATTGCTTGACCAGTTTGCTCTCTGTGAAAGCTTGAGAGAATGTTTTCTCTTTAGATGACTCTCCTTAGGTACACGGTACATCTTTGATCCCTTTCCTCTGTGGCCCCATAATCTCTTTGAATTAAAAATCTTTTTCTTTTTTTCCTCCCTCTCCGGCATTACTGGGTCTCCAACGCCCTGAGCTTTAGATAACCGATTCTATCAAATTGTTATTGAATGCTTTTTTTTGCCACTAGAGGAAACAGCTATTGTGGTTATTGCATATTAGCTATGGGTCAGTAGTTGGGTTGTTATAATGCTTACACTACAACTATAGATTGATTTCTTTTCTCAGTTTAAGGGAGCTTCATAATTGGGTCTTATAGAATGTTATTTCTCAAATTTTCTGAGAGGTACTACTGCAAGTGACTAGATTGTTCCTGCTGTAGCTGATTTGGTTGCATAGGCGTACTCCTGACTCAGTGAGCAACTTCATGTGAATGAATCTATCTGCCAGTTCTACCATCAGCGAGTGGGAGAGCGAGAGTTCTCAACTGCAGAACTCAGACTGCATCAGACTCTGTGTGCCTGAAGCCTGGTAGAAAGTTAGAATTAGCTTCAGTGCTCCAGTGGGAGCTGTCGCTGCAGTGTGAACAATCACTTGGCAAAGACGCTCCATGGCAATCAGAAATGCACTGTCTCCTTGAAATATTTAACCTGTGTTCATACCAAGTATCTTACAGGTTTGAGTTTTTGTTTTTTGGTTTATTTAGTGACGTTGGGTTATGCCGTTTTTTAATGGACTTTTTGTGTTTACTAAATTATTGCTTTTGTGTATTTTTTCTGCCCATGGCTGAGCTTTAATAGGTGTCTAGGTTCTGTCTCTCAGCTTAGGTCCTTATCTGGTCTTTATTTAACTTCCCTTCAATATCACCATATTTTTTAAATTATTTTTTCCCAAATATACAAACTTCTTCCAAGTTTTTAATTTTCTCAACTTAGCACCCCCACAGTCACTCCTGTATCTTCTAGTGTTGTCCCTCAGTTCACCTCTCTTAAGCTTTGTCTCTTACACAGCTTCTGTAACATATTGTCCTCCCTTTCAGCAGGTTCTGACAACTGCATAGCTTTCTTCAATCACAAAGTAAACCTATGTCCTATTATATCTTGTCCCTGCTTCCATAAATATCCTCTAAAATTTCTCAAGACCCCTCAACTCAACTAAAAGTACCCTAACAGAAGCAGACCCTACTTTAGATTCTTTCCTGTATTTCACTATTTCCCACCTCAGAACTTACCTTCAGAGTCTTATATGCTTTATCTAACCCTCCTGGATTCTTCCTGCACCATTTCACCTACCTCACTGCAGAACAGCTACAAATAATTGACAGTCACAAAGTTCTTAGAGGATAGACGATGGGGGAGCATAAATACAAGAATAAACTTAGAGAAGTGTTGTATGGTTGTCTCTGTTGATACTGCCACAACCAGAAGTAATTATTTCTGTGAAACATAAGGACATAGTTCACATCAATGAGAGTAAATAATAGAAGGAGTAAATACTAGCACGGCACATACAAAGCTGAAACTTTTTCACTGGGAGGCAATACCTTTCTAAAAATATCTGTATAAGCCATATACTCTCCTAATTTTTCTAGACTTCAATCGGGGCAGCAGACGACTCCTCACCCCAAGGCCTCCCAGCTCTCTTGAGGCAGAACACACAGTCACAAAGGGAGAGGAAAGCAAATATAGTGATTCCTGAGCTCACAAACTTAATTTGTTCTAGGATTTTGGAAAAGATGGTCAAAATTGTGTTTGTCACTCAATGCAGAACTTGCAAACAAAAACAAAATTTTTCCAAGTACTTCTACTTGTGAAACAAATTGTTTGCAAACAAAATTGTTCATGAGTTGTGGTACCACTGTACCAGATAGTAGAACTTAACAAAAAATTTATAGACGTGATGAAGAAACTAGATGAATTCAAAGAGGAAATGAACCAAAAGTTCATCGCAGTTTCACTCAATATACCCAGAGTGAATACAGAAGAAATAAGTACGAACCTGTATCAGCTAACCAAAATAGTTCAAAACTTGAATGCCAAATTTAGTAAGGATATAGAATCCTTTACAAGCTGTCATACAGAAATACCTGAAATAAAAATTGTATTGAATTCATAAATTGCAGAAATGATGCATGTGAAGACAGAGTGTCTGAAATTGGGACAAAATAGTGTGTTATAATGAGTTATTTTAAAAAGCTATGAAGAAAATAAGAGAACAAGAGAAGCTTATTCAGCAGCTACAGTATGATAATCCTAAGATTAATCTAAGGCTTATTCGTATAAGAGAAAAACTAGAAGGTAACACAAATGGACTTATTAACACATTTATAGAAATCATTGAAGAAAAACTTCAAAATATGAGTTATATTTATTTATTTTTATTTTTGAGATTAAAAATAAAAATAAATATTAAGAAGAGAAACAACATAAAACAACAAAGACCAATAAAAATGGTACAGTTTCCAACAAATTTGATAATTTAAAATTTAAGAGTTTAAAATACAAAGTAAATAATACTAATAGAATGCCAAACAAATATGAGGAAAAAATAAATTCACCAAAGCTTATCCTTACTAAATTTATATCCAGCTAAAACAATAAAAATTTAAAAGCAATGAGGGAAAAACAAACGAACAAAAATCACATATAAAGGTACAACAGCTGGAATCACAACATACTTCTTAACACAAAACCTAAAAGCCAGAAGAACTAAGAGCAAATAATTTCCAACCCAGATTAACTTAACCAGCAAATTTATCCTGGATGCCTAAAAATTGGGTTATTTCCATGAATAAAGACAAGCTCAAAATACATATGAATGCTGAACTGGCTCTCAAGAAAATGCACAAGAATATTCTTGACAGAAACAAGAAAACCATGGACACAACCAAAGACTTAAAGGGAATAATATCTCCACGTAAGGTCAATGGATAAATAATAAAATGAAATAACACTGAAAAAAGAAATAGAAAAAAGTGATAAGAAAAACAAAGGATTCTCTAACAAATAAAGAAGCAATGATAGTAAATAATTAACACTTCTAAGTAATAGGTCTCAATATTAACTGCCTCAGTTCTCTAATTAAAAGATGGATTACCAAACTTGATTAAAAACAGAATCCAACAGCTTGTTGTATACAAAATAAATCCTCATCTAAACCTAAAAGATATGCATAGAGTAAAAATTAAATATAGGAAATGTTATTTCATGTACTTGGGTTGCCAAAAGAAGCAGAAGTCATAATTCTAATATCAAATATGGTAGATTTCAAGCTACAGGTGAACAGAAGAGACAGAGAAGGTGACTGTGTAGTAGTTGAAGGAACAATGTAAAAAGACTATATAATATTAGTAACTATACATGTGCCAAACTTTGGAGCATGTATTATTAAAAAACCCTGCTAAAATTAAAAGATCAACTTAATACTACCACGATCATGCTGGAGGATGTTAACACTCTACTTTTACAAAGAGACACTAAACAAAAAAATCAATTGAAAATGTCAGAGAAGGGGAACCACCCACTCGGGGCCCCCATCTGTCCCTCTCTCAGCTAGGAGCTTTCTTTCTTCCAATAAATCTATTCTGCTCATAAGAAAGTCAGAGATGAACCACGCTCTTGACATATGGAACTAACAGATATTCGCACAGTATTCCACTCCTCTACATAGAGTATACATTCTTTTCAGCACCACATGACACTTTTTCAAAAATAGAATGCAGACTAGCCCACAAAACCTACTAAAGTAAATACAAAACAATTTAAATTCCAATTCATACTATCAGATCACTGTGCACTGAGAGTAGCAGTGGCAAAAGAAATTTCAAAAAAGGCAAAAGCTCCTAGAAAATTAAAATGAGTTTCTAAACAATCAGTAGATCACAGAAGAAATCAGAGAAGAAATTTTAAATTTTCTGGAAGTTAATGACAATGAGTGTCAACTCAGAGAAACCTCCAGGACAGTACCAAAACCATTTTAATAGAAAAATTCATTGTATTCAATCACATTAGAAAAGTGGGATCAGCCCACATAAAAATGTTAAGAAAAATCTTAAAGATATTTAAGAAACGACAACATACTGACCCCAAACTGAAATTAAGAAATTTATAAAGAGCATAGCATGGCTCAGTGAAATTGAGACTAAACAAATGAAAAAATCATTGAATTGAACAGCTAGTTCTTTGAAAGAATAAGTAAAATAGATAAGCCCTTAGCCAGAGCTACCAAGGCAAAGAGAAAAGATTCATCAGAATGTAATTAGAAAGAAAAAGATGAAATCACAACAGACACTGTCAAATTTCAGAAGACAGCAACTATCTTAAAAAATTGCATTCTAAAAAGACTAGCAAATTTTGAAAAAATGTAAATATACCTAAATTCATAAAAATTAACAAAGCTGACCCAAAAAACATAAATATAATTCAAAAGTCAGTGACAAGCAATGAAATTGACACAGTAATAATTTATCAACTTAATACACACACACACACACACACACACACACACACACACACACACACACATCCTTGGGGATTCACTGCTGAGTTCTACAAAATTTTCATGGATGGTATATTACCAATACCCTAAAAATCTTCAAAAAATTAAAAGGGATGGAATGCTCCTAAATTCATATATAGAATCCAAAAAAATCCTAATCTTAGAACCAGACAAAGATCTAACTAAAAAAGAAAGGCATGGACCAATTTCCTTAATGAATATAAATGCAAAAAGGGTTAAGAAATATTAGCAAGTAGAATACAACACATCATAAAAAGATCATACATCATGATTAAATAGGCTTTATTCCGGAAATGCAAAGATGATATAATGTAAGTCAATAAGTATATTATATCACATAAAGAAGCAAGGTCAAAGACTACATGATCATATCAATAAATGCAGAAAAGGTTTTGGGCAAAACCCAATATCCTTTCGTGATAAAACCCTGAGGAAAGAAGGACTGAAGGGCCATGCCTGAATTCAGTGAAGGCTGTTTATGACAGTCCAACATTCAGCATCATGTTAAGTGGCAAAACTCCAAAAAATGCACCCCCCCAATATAAGGAATAATGATGTCCACTGCCATCACTTCTATACAATATAGTTGAAACATTAAACCAGAACAATTAGACAAGAAAAGGAAATATAGGGGTATGTAGGAAAGGAACAACCAAAATTATCATTATTTGTAGATGACATGATAAACTACACAGACCACCCAAGGAACTCAGCTAAAAAATTCTTACAGCTAATAATCGACTTTATCAATGTAGAAGAATACAACAGTCATACACAAAAAATCATTAGCATTTTTGTACACTGACAATGAGCTTGATGAGAAGAAAATCATGAAAACATTGCTTTTCATAGTAGCCTCAAGAAAAAAAAATACCTAAAAATTAACTTAACCAAGGAAATAAAAGACTTCTAGAAAGAAAACTATAATACTCTGAAAATGAAATTAAAGGGGATATCATGACATGGAAAGATGTTCCCTGCTCTTGGAAAAGTAGATCCAATATTGTCAAAATGGTCAGACTCTCAAAACTTTTGTATAGAATCAATACAGTTCCAATCAAAATACCAACAGAACACTTCACAAAACTACAGAGAGCAATCTTAAAATTCATATGGGACCAGAAGAGACCCAGAATAGCAGAAGCAGTTTTGGACAAGAAGAGCAAAGCAGGAGGCTTGGCAATAGCTGACTCCAAACTATACTATAGAGCAATAGGGATAAGAATGCCAAGGCACTAGAACAAAAACAGATACACAGACCAATGAGACAGACTATCGAGTGCAGAAACATCCTCAGACACATTCAGATATTTGAACCTTGACCAAGAGGCCAAGAATGCATGTTGGTGGAAGATAGGCTATGCAAAAAGTGGCACTGGAAAAGCTGGTTATCTGTCTTCAGAAGAGGACTAAACTAAACCCATATCTTTCCCTGGATGCTAAATAAAAATCAAAAGATATAAACCTTAAAACAGAATCATTTCACATATTGCAGCTTAAAATAGGTGAAATAATTCAAGACATAAGTGCAGGAAAGGATTTTTCTAAACAGAATTTGAATTGCACAAGGAATAACAGCAAGAACCAACACATGGAATTATGTCAAACAAAAACACTTCTGTGTGCAAAATAACAAATTAGTAGAATGAGAAAAAGGTTTTTCTAGCTACTCCTGACAGAGGACTAATGTTTAGAATGCATAAAGAACTCAAAATAAACCAAACCACCCGAAGTTAAAAATCCAGTCAAGAAATGGGCAAGAAAAATAAACAAAATACTTCACAGAGGAAGGTGTATAAATGGTGAACAAATATAAGAAAAGATGTCCAACATCTCTGACTATTAAAAATGCAAATTAAAACAATGCTAAGATTTCATCTTATTCTGGATAGAAAGGCAATCATTAAGAAATCAACAGTGGGCTGAGGAGCGAGCTTGGTGATCTAAGTGCCTGCAAGTGCAAGGTCCCATTTCATCCTCAGTACAGCATGTCATGCTGGTCCTGAAACGGAGTGTGGTGGCATGTGCCTATAATCTCAGTGCTGGGAAAGCTGATACAGGAGGGTCACTACACGTCTGAGCTGTGTAGTAAGACTCTGCACCAAACAAAACAAAACAAAACAAAACAAAACAAAACAAAATAAAATAAAATAAAAATCAGCAATAACAAATACTGGTGAGGCTGTGGAAAAAAGGAACCTCCTACATTATTGGTAGGAATATAAATTGTGGAGATTTCTGAAAAAATTAAAATTAGAAATGCCATGTGTTCCAGTTATCCCCCTCCTATGTACCTTTCCAAAAGAGCTTAAGACATCACACTACATCAGTACAAGCACATCAATGTTTACAGCAGCACAATTTGTAATAGTTAAGCTTTGAAGGCAGCCTGTATACCCATTAATAGACAATTTGGTAAAGAAAATGCAGTATTGTACGCAGTGGTGTACAGTAGTACCTCAATTCATGAACTTGATTCATTCTGCAATTGTGGGGAAGATGGTCACAGTCATGTGTGTCATCCGATGAAGTTTGAGAATAGAAGCAAAATTTTGGTGAACTCTTCTGTTTGTAAACTGAACTGTTTGTGAACAGAAGCACTCATGAACTGAGGTATTATTGTACTATTCAGCTACAAAATTTGAAACTTTATGGGATAGTAAATGCACATAGAAATATATAATATGGAATTAAATAAACTAGAAACAGAAGTTTAAATACCTTGGAGTATTGCTCGTTTGAGTTAGGTAAAGTACAAAGAGAATAATAAAGAGGGGATAGAAGAGGATAAGAAGATGAATCTCTTGCAATGAGGAAAGTTCTGAAGGAACAAGAGTATGCGATGAAGGGGACCTGATGGTGAAATAAGTAGAATAAAGATGTCACGTCATCTGCAAGAATCAGGTAATCTCAAGGGACGTAAACATTACATGCCATGATATCAGATTAGACCGATATGAACAGGAATGAAAATAGTGATATGGGGAATAGAGAAGGAAGGAGGGAGGAGGGAGAGAAGGAGAAAGAGTGTTTAAGAAAAACAAAAATAATCTTTTGCACTTAGATTTAGAGTAACTTTTATAAGCATGAAGAGATTCTGACTTGAAATATGTTTTTGAAAGCTGTCTTTATGAAAAGCCTCAAGAAATTGAAAAATTAAAGTTTTATTATTTTTATTCTTAAAATTTTCTTTCTAAAAATAACCCATTGTAGGTAGAGAGTTCATGAACAAAAACCAAATTGCATGGGAAATACTTCAAAGAATCAATAAATGGATTCTCATCTTTTGAAAAGTTTCTGCACTTCAGAAGAAATTAGCAACAAAGTAAAGAAAAAAACACACCATGAACTGGGAAAATATGATAGCCACTGTCTCTCTGGCAAAGGCCTTCTATCTGGGATTTAATTTCTAATTTGTTCTTCCACTTCTGCCTCGGGCTTGGGAGAAAGCAGATCTCTCAACCTCTGCCACACTAGCAAGAAGATGGCACTGGAGGACAGAGACAGATTAAGAAGACCCAACTCTCCCCCTTGCCTGTGGTAGCTTCAGGGAGGCATGGTTTGGCTCAGAGATGTTACACTCCTCTGCCTCACCTCTCTTTGCTCCCTGATAGTCCACTAGAGAAGGACTGAGGCACCTTGCCCCAGTGTTCTCCCACCTCATCTGGGGTTACCTTAGGAACACTTTCCTGGGGTTTTGAAAAGGGATTCCGCTTGGGTTTCAGGCACAACTGCTTTCTCTTGCTCCTGTCATTGCAGATGCAGCTCCCAGCTACTTGAAGAAGAGAAGAACCACCTTAATGTGGCCATCAAGGTGGGGGGAATTATGGATGTCCCAGCTTCCAAACCACCTGATTAGGTGTGATTAATACATCTCGCCCCTCTTAAGGCTCCCTTGTTATGGTTTATCATTTTTCAAGGAGTCATGACAGCTGTCAGTCAAATAACTCACTGATCCCAGTGCTCCACCAACTGCTGGCTGACCTGGACACCCTGCTAGGATGTCTGACCTGCTTAGATTTAAAGGGAGCAGAATTAGGTTTGGACCAATCAGTAGGCTCAAATCAGAAGGCTTAAGTTTAGGCCAATTTGGGGAAATTGGCAGGTTCAAATTTGGAGAAAACATCAGAACCAAATGTGAGTGAAAGACTTGCAGCTGCTATTAAGCAACATTTTTTTCACATTTTCTGGGGTTTGTACAAGAAGACTCTTTCAGATGTACTGACCCCCTTGTGTTCTAGCTTAAGTCTTGTTTAAATAAAGCCTTTCTCTTTCTATTTATTTAAAAGGGTACTTTAAATCTACTCATGATTGATATCTCAGAGGGTATGGGCATGGAAGTTCCTGTAAATCTACTCAGGATCCTGAGGGGTATAGACACGGTTATTGCTTTAAGACAAAGAGCTATAAAAGGTAGGGGCTGTTAGCGGCAAGGAGCTCCAGAGACAAGCAGCTGATGAGGATCACTGGCAAGCAACAGCCAGCAGCAGGTTCAGCCACTGGTGCCTGGCCCACGCTGGTACTGAATGACTGCGGCTGGCAGTGGCAGAGGCCAGCAATTGGCAGAGTTAGTTGATGGCATCTGGCATTAACTGGGGTCAACCAGACACCAGTGACATCAGGGATGCTATCAGAACTGTACTTCTCTGATTCATGGTTTCTGTCTGGATCTAACAAAAGAACCCTCAACTGGAGCTGGGTGTGGTGACACATGCCTGTAATCCAAACTCTCAGGAAGTGAAGACAGATGGATTGCTGTGAAGTCAAGGCCAGCATGGGCTATAAAGTGAGTGAAAGTCTAGTCTAAGTTACACAATGAAACCCTGCCTCAAAAAGCCAAAAACAAAATCAAGAACCCCCAACAACACCAAGGGTGGGCCTCCCTGGAGGACTGCAGCAGAGAAGGCTGGGAACGTCAGAAGTAAGTGCAACACGTTTTTCCATCAGAGGACCCTAGAAGGCCTTTTCGTTATGTTACCATTGTTAGAACCTCCGTCATCCACCTGGCCTTGTTCTTACAAAGATAGAAGATCTGAGGTGTAAGGGATGAGCTTTGCTTAGGAGCAGGGCACTCACTTAATTTCTGGTAAGTAATAATTCACTAACTATGGTAAGACCCTGACTTACAAATTAATTCCTTTCCAGGAGAATCTATATAAGTCAGATTTGTTCATAGGTCTGATGAACACCATTGCCACAAATATACAATGTGTATAGCTTTTCTTTAATTAGTAGTCCCCTTTACATCAGCATTTTCCCTCTTGCTTCTGAACATCATAGGCTCAGACCAAAGACTGTGCTACAGTACGCTATGGTGCTGTACAGCACAACTGTGATGATGTCCAGCAGACACATGAGCTACTTCTGTAATTTACAAATAACTGGAACGGGCCGGGCATGGTGGCTCACGCCTGTAATCCCAGCACTCGGGAGGCTGAGGCAGGAGGATCGCTGCGAGTTTGAGACCAGCCTGGGCTACAAAAGTGAGCTCAAAGCCAGCCTGAACTGCACAGTGA
>PVJA010039773.1:0-18924 GCA_004027025.1 Myocastor coypus | reverse complement strand
TCTCTTCTCTTCTCTTCTCTTCTCTTCTCTTCTCTTCTCTTCTCTTCTCTTCTCTTCTCTTCTCTTCTCTTCTCTTCTCTTCTCTTCTCTTCTCTTCTCTTCTCTTCTCTTCTCTTCTCTTCTCTTCTCTTCTCTTCTCTTCTCTTCTCTTCTCTTCTCTTCTCTTTTTTTTAATGTTTTAACCAGTCCTGATATGCTCTTCTTTTCTGCTCTCCTTTTCCGCTTTCTAGCTTTGCTAGCAGGGCCAGAAGTTACTGTGTAGCCATTGTCACCAAAGAAAGGGTGGATTCACCCTGTTTATGATGTGTGCTGTCATTTACTTCAGGTATTTTCATTGATGCTTTTGTAGTTTATTGAGGAATTGTCAGAGGTCTTATTGGTTATTGTTACTACCTCATAAAGTGCTAAGAAATTAAAAACTTACTTATATAAGATGTAAGTAAAAATGTAAATCAAAACTGTGCTTTTCCGGTCACATTTTTTGTTGAGGGAGGTGGTGCACATACCTGTAATCCTAACATTTGGGAGGCCAAGTGGGATGATCACCAAGGGTTTGAGCCCAGCCTGGTTACATAGTGAGTTCAAGACCTGCCTGAACTACAGAGCAAAATCCTATCTCAAAAAAACAAGTACCCTAAAAAAATCCATTTTCCCAAAGTATATGATTTGTACTTACTGTGCAATAGTTGATCCTAGTAGCTTATAATAAATTTAGTAATTACCATGAATTGGACTGACTGGTTCCAGACAATGCTACTTTTTTGTTTTCTGCTGTCTATTTAGCTACTCCTAGCCTCCTGCTTATACAATTGGGGAATTGTTTGTGTTTTAGTTGCCTCACAGTTAAACAGTGGCTCTGTTAAAAGAGTACAGTGTGTTTTGGGCACACTTTCTATTTCGCCTACTTGTTTGTTTCTGAAAAGTAGCAAAAAGTATTTGAACAGATTTGGAGAGAGGGACTATAATTTGTGCTTTATTTTTTTTGGTGGGACCAGGGTTCGAACTCACGACCTTGCACTTGCCCAGCAGGCACTTGTGCCTTGGAGCTATCTCCCCAGCCCCACTTTTTTTTTTTTTTTTTTAATAAAATGTTTTCTTTTCATTGAAAGGAAGAGTAAATACTTAATTGATCAGTATTGCGTATATATGTCTGGTAGTCTGAGCAACAAATTTGATGATGACAATACATAATATAACAACCATTGTTAATATTCCAATTTTGTTTAGAAATTCTATACCATTTGTATTGTCTTTTATTGTTTTGTTTTTGTCTTTGTTCTTGTTCTGTTTTTTGTCTTTGTTTTTCCTCTTCAAAATTAAAAAAAATGGGGCTGGGGAGATAGCTCTGTGGCACAAGTGCCTGCCTGGCAAGTGCAAGGTTGTAAGTTTGAACCCCAGACCCCCCCCCCAAAAAAAAAAAAAAAAAGGCAAAAAATTTTTTGAGTAGTGGAGCAAAACATGAGGCAAATTTGTATTCTGTCATGTATTGTTTTTGCATTGTTCTTGGTAAAATATAAGGTAAACATAAAGAACCTTATCACAGCCTTCTTTAGCACTTTCCAGGCATTTGACACTGTTAGTAGAAGCAATATGTGCACACAAACTTGCTTTATGGGAGAAAACTGAGGGTATGACTCAGCTGTGATGGGAAAGCACTATATAAGTCTTTCCAAAGACAGTTCAGTTAATATGGGATAATATATATGTTGTCTAGTGAGACATAGTTTGATAAAATGACTAATAAGTTTAAGAGTAATATTTCCTTTGGGAATGGAATGTGGTACCATGAATCAGTGAGCTTGCTGTTTGATACATGTGAAGTCACTGTCTTTGGATTGCTTGAACTCTGGGGCAGGAAAAATGAAACACAGCTAACGATGCACAATTATATGCCAGAGAATGGTTGGAGTACTGTACTAGCATCAATAAGAAAAACACAGCAGGACAGTTGGAGTTATTAGGATGCTCAAATTCTGGTCCTGGTGGTTAATAAACTCTGGTTTCAAGCAAAGCAATTACTTTTTGGTGGGTTAACTTTTTTCACATTTCAAATAAAGAAGATTGAACAGATAAATTCTAATCTTTGTGATTTTAATTCTGGCTGAATTAATTTTCCAGTGCAACTCAAGTTTAGAGAACTTGATTAGGAATAGAGAGAAATGGCCTTATGAAGAAATCATGTATATGGAGTCTTGAAAGATTTGGTTGGGTAGACAAAAAGATGGAGAAAAACTAAGAATGGAGAAGTAAATACACACAAATGATTGAGGCTAGGAAAAGTGTTTGGCATATTTGGGAAACATGAAGCATAAGGCTGTGGTACATTTGTGAGAGATGAGACTGACTCAGTTGTTTGGAATTGTGACCCTAAATGCCAGAGTTTATCCTCAGCCTGTAAGTTACGGGCAGCTGCTGAGGGAGGTGTAGCCAGAGAGTGATATCATGTGTTATTTTTAGTAAGCTTTGTTGATGGTAATTTTTTTTTTTTTTTTTTTGTCTTTTTGAGACAGGGTCTCACTATGCAGTTGAGGCTGGTCCTGTGCTCATTTTTGTAGCCCAGGCTGGTCTTGAACTCGCACCAATCCTCCTGCCTCAGCCTCCCAAGTGCTGGGATTACAGGCGTGCGCCACCACGCCCAGCTGATGGTAATTAAAGTATATTTCATCAATTCCAGCTCTATTCTCCAAACATTCTGTACTTTAGAAAGGTGAATAGAGCATCTTCTAAATTCTTTAGCCCACAGCTGAGGACAGAAATCCTGAAATGAAGTCCTCAGTTAAGCTGATGGCAGAAGTGTCAGTATTGTATGAAGGATTGTGCTGGTCTTTCCTAGGATCTATTCACTCATGTGGCATGGCACTTAGAATCATTGCCATTCTGTTTATCACCTTGAGTAAGTTCATTGGGAATATCTCTGACTCATATGCCATACTAAATTTGAGTTTTGTTTGGTCAACTATTGATGTAAAGGTAAATCGTGTTAGTTTCCTTGGCACACTATAATTCAACTTTATAGTCAACATAAGTTCCTTTTTAGTTCTGTTGACTGGATCTGTGCAGACAATTAAAGTTTACTGCACAGTGTATTTTAAGTTGAGCAGAAGAAAAAAATTTTATGATGACCAAAATGTAAGGAAAGACTGTGTTCTGAAAGTTTTTGGCTAAGTCCTGGACTAGGGAGTCAGTGTTGTTCCACATGTAAACAGTATTTAATATCTGGCTAGCTGTTAATGGAAAGAAGACTGGAAAAGGATTGTGTATGTATATATTTTCAACCGTGTGAAGGAGTGAGTAGAGTTTTGTATCCTAGAATGGAAATATTAGTATTGATTACTTTTTCCCATGTTAAAAATGTGTTCTCTAAAATGTAGGTCAAAATGAATGTTGTTCAGAGAAAAATTTGGAGGCCAAGGAGATAGATCAGTGGAACAAGTGCTTGCCTGGCAAGCACAATTTCTTGAGTTCAATCCCTGGTACCATCACCAAAAAAGCAAAAACCTGGAGTCTGTGGGTGATGTTAATGTGATTTTATTTTTATTGCAAATGAAGTGTGTCAGTATTTGTACTATTTTCAAAATCCAGGGGCCAATATTTTCCAAACAATATTTTTCATTTATGACATCATAAGCTTTATGCATGGGTAAAAGATCATTCAAAGATGAAAAGTTATCAGTGGGTTAACTGTACACAAATTTAGGGCTGGAGAGATAGCTCGGAAGACTAAGCACCTGTTTAGGCAAGTGCAGGGACCAGGGTTTGATCACTAGCACCACATGCCACTTCCCTCCCCACCCCTGCATGCTGAGCTGTCCACCAAGATGGGTTGTGGTGAATGCACCTGTAATTCTAGTGCTTGGGAGGCTGAAAACAGGAGGATGCCTACAAGTGTGAGCTGTACAGTCAGACCCTATACCAGATACATTACACACACACACACACACACACACACACACACACACACAGCCAACATACAAAACTTATTGATATGGTTTCAGATTCCACAATGAATCTTTAGGAAGGCCAGGTTTGGTGTAATACCAAAGAATATTGAGTTATCTGAAAATTATTTTTTTCTTTTTAAAATCTTTTCTTTACTTATTTGGTACAGGGTCTTGCTATGCAACTTTGACTCCAGTGATCCTCTTGTCTTAGCCTCCCCAGTACTGGGATTATAGGCATGCACCACCGTACCCAATTTTGATGGGTTGGTACAGCCAAATTCATGGTTCTAGGGCTGGCAAGGTATGTGGTACCTGGGATCAAACCTGGTTCCTTGTGCTTAGACCACCAAGCTATCTTATCTTCCCAGCCCCTGAAAGTTCTTAATATATTCCTCCCAGGGGGAGAAAGAAGATAGAAAAAAGAATTAAGATGTACTACACATGTACCAATTTCCCACAGTGAATGTAATCAGTACTGTAAACATGCTAAATTTTTTTAAATACTCCTTATTCATTTGCAAAGCTGTGTAAGATCAGATTTGTTTTTATGATTGTCTTACTAAGACATAAAAAGACTTGCATAAATGTCAAATAACATTGAATTGCAAAATATTCTCCATTAAGATATTATTTAAGGGACCAGGGAGATGGCTCAACAGCATAAGCACCTGCCTGCCAAGCACAAGGTCTTGAGTTCAATCTCTGGTACTGCATTAAGAAAACAAAAAAATTATATATATATGTGTGTGTGTGTGTGTGTGTGTGTGTGTGTATTATCTCAGACTCATAGTAATCTTCCTGTTTTCAGCCTCCCCAGCACTGGGATTGCAGGAGTGTGCCACCACCCCTGGAATTGGTTGAATACTCTGTGTGCCTAAGGGTGGGATGTGGAAAGGATAGTATTTCTGTTAACATGTAATGAATGAGCTTTACTGTTTTTAGATGAATTAGATACTTAAATACCTTGCTTGAATTTTTCATATACTAAGTACAAATAGATACCATTATTAAATAAAAACTCTTTGGGCTTCCTAAGGATATAAAGGGGTCTTTAAGCCAAGATATTTTTAAAATTGTTAAGATATTACTTCAATAAGCAAGTCTTGAGTCAGGCCTAACCTAATTTGAAGAAGTAGTGGTCGTTTTCATTAGATTATGAACTCACAGAAGACTTAGGACTGTGGTGACAAACCTATGGCATGTGTGTCTCTTTTAAGACAAAATGTCTTAATGTCTCAGTTTTATTTTCTAAAGCAAAATCTCATGTTCAGGTTTAATTAGAGTGTTGGCATTTTGCAGTAAATGAGTTTTGGGTTGCAGTTTGGGCACTTGACTCTAAAAGGTTTACCAGTACTGACCTAGGTCATTTTTATATTCTCCAATGTCTACAATAGAACCTTAAGTACAATAACAATAATAGCAGCTTTTCATCTTTATTAGTTCATTTAATGAGGAGCATAAGACTGGTTTCATTGGACCTACTCCTTTTCTATGGTAAAATTGTGTTGTGTATCTGAGTACCTTTCCAAGAGGGATACAGGAAGCAATCCATGTGTTTAGCCAATTGGTCTGATGCAAAGGACATGCAAGTGTGCAAAAATGGCAAATAGGCTATTTTTCCTTCCCTGTGCTCTGGCTAACTGGTTTTGCCAATGTTTACCTGAGTATCACAGAGGGTTCAATAGACCTGCACTGGCCGCTCCATGATTTGTTAAGAAGCTTTAAAAAAAAAAAAAACTTGGGGTAGAAGTAGCCCAATTCAGTACAATGGCACATAAAAAACCAAATTTGCAAGTTTTGGAGGTAGTTAAAAGTTAATCATCAGGTTACTCATGGATAATAAAGGTGATCCATTATGGTAAAAAATGCATGCTTTCACAATAGAAGAGTGATGTGTGTGGATGATAGTGATGATGACAATGAAAAGGATGCGATGGGATAATGGTGACTTGGATAAAGGCATTGAATCAACCAGGCTGGGCTTGGTGATGCATGCCTATAATCCCAGTACTCAGGAGGCTGAGGCAGGAACACTGCAAGTTCAAGACCAGCCTATGATAATGTGTGAGTTCAAGGCCAACCTAAACTCCATAGTGAGATCCTATCTCAAAAAAAACAAAACAAAATAAAGAGGGCTGGCCAGATAATGGTCTAAAGCACCTGCTTAGGCAGGTACAGGGACCAGGGGTTTGATCCCCAGTGTGCTATGCCAGCCCCACCCCCGTGGTGGTATGTGCCTATAATCCCAGCACTGGAAAGGATGAAACAGGAGGATCACTGAGTCCAGTCAGTATAGTGAGACCTTGTAGACCCTGTACTAAATTTAAAAAAAAAAAAAAAAACCTGATACAGACTCAGACCCAGATAATTCAGACCTCTTTGATTCAGATGAGAAAGAAAACAGCAATGTAAGCATGTGTGTGTGTAATTATATTATATATATATATATATATATATATATATATAATTATAATATGTATATATTCTCTTCTCTGGGGCTGGCGCAGCATGTGGTGATTGCTTTAGACCACTGAGCTATCTCGCTGGCCCATTGTAAGTATATATTTGACCAATTGAAATGTTGCAAAATGGCCATGCAACCAAATAGAACAAACCATTGTTAGAACTATGTCCCGAAATGTAGTGAAAATCTTGGCAAAGGTAAAACATATTAGGCAGAATACCAGCACTGCCATTCAGTGTTGGAAATTGTAGCAGATAAAATGTTAAAAGATGTCGTAAAACACACAAGAGACTGAAATGCAAAATGAAATCCTTCTGTATGCATCAATAACCACATTTAAAAATATATTTATTAAGACACCTCATTAACTGAAATAAAAGCATTCATAGGTTCACTGTATTTAGGTCAAATTTCTTGTGTTGATGGCAGGAATGTAAAAAGACTTAAAAGCAATGGGTAAAATACAGCATAAAAATGTTATGTCATACATTTGAAGATTTATGCCTTCAGCTTAGACATTTATCCTTGAACTCAGCCATCAGTTCCTTATTTGTGTAATAAATCGAATGATATTGTGGACAGACTTGTACCCTGTCAGAATGTGACATTTACCAGTTAGTTTACTGGTTTCCAGCTGATGTTGCAATTGCTAACAGAGCGCAAGTTGATTGACATAGGAACTGTACACAGGGACAAACAAAAATTCCAAATGAATGTAATTTCAAGTGTATGTGCACACATACACATACATTAACTTCAAACAGAGAATTGGGCCAGCCTGATAGCTCAGTGGACTAAAGCACCTGCTTAGACAGAGTGCAGCAGCTGGGGTTTGATCCCCAGCATGCTGCGACTGAGACTGGGCATGGTGGCACACAACTGTAATCCCAGTGCTTGGGAGGCTGAAAACAGGAGAATCACTACAAGTCTGATCTATGTAGTGAGACCCTATAGAGCCTGTCCTAAACATACAGAGAAAACAAAAACAAAAAGCAGAGAATTGTGAATTACAGTGTTTGGATTTCAGAAAGATGTAACATTGGCCTTGTACCTAACAAAAGCAAACTGGTAACTGCTGATGTCAACATTTCGCCATGATAATATTAGCAGTGAAGCCTCAAAATGGAAACCTGAGATGGAAAACTATTTTTTTTTTTTAGAATTTATTTCATTTTATTTATTATTTTTTTTCTTGTTTCAGAACTTTTGTTTGTTTATTTATTTATGTTTATGGCCAGCTCAGCCTGCCCTGAGGGCAGGGCTGGCGCAGCATGTGGTGCCAGGGATCGAACTGCGGTCCCTGAAGCCGCCCAAGCTTTCCTAAGCAGGTGCTTTAGACCACTGAGCTATCCTGCTGGGCCCCTGAGATGGAAAACTTTAAACAACAAAACCAAAGGTGGAGTGGATTTTGTTTAGTTAGGCAGCAACTATGATGTCCTTGAAACACAAAGCATCGGCCAGTTTGTGTTTTACACAGTTTGAAACGTGTGGCATAGTTTGGTAGCTTACTAAGAAAATAACAAGTGTGAAATATCACAAACAAAATTTTTTTATAGAATTGAGACTGGAGCTCATAAGAGATCATTTACAGCAGAGGAAAACCAAATATTTCTGCCCAGGAAACTACATACAAAAAATTGTGGAGCACACTGGTGAGCTGACAGGTGAACAGACATATGCCCCAACACAAAGACCTACTAGGACAACAGGTAGTAAACCAAAAAAGATATCAACTGTGCCCTACAAGAAAGTACAGGAAAACAAAACATACATACTATCAGTGGAAGCAAAATGTGTGTATGGAACATGCGTGTGGTTGTGTGTGAAGACTGCCTGGGCTGTAACAGTTGAAACACCCTTTTCTTATGATAGAGTTCTATTGATATTTTAATTGTAGCTCATATAGGAATTCATTTCTGATGTTCTTTTTTAGATTTTGTACACCAAAAATAACTTGATGTTGAAAAATTTGATGCCTTGTTTTTGAGGCAGGATCTCACTGTATAGTTCAAGCTGATCTTAAGTTTTCACTATATAGGCTAGGCTAGCCTTCCACTCACAGTGATCCTTCTGCCTCAGCCTCCCAAATGCTGGGATTATAGGTATGTGCCACAATGGCTGGCCCTTGATTTCTTGATTAGGATTGGGGAGAGGGGTCTGGGATTAAAGGTGTGTGCTGATACACCTGGATTTTGATTCTTTCTTTCTTATGCTTTTTAAAAATAATAAGTTTTAAAAACTTGGGGCTGGGATGTAGCTCCATGATACTAGTGCCTGCCTGGCAGGAACGAGGTCCTTAGTTCAATTCCCAGTACCTCTACCCCTCAAAAAATCATCAGTACTTTATGTTTGTGATTTTTTCCTTATTAAGTGCTCATTGATTATATAATAAATCTCATAAAATTAAAATTATTAGTTTATCAGTAGAAATATTCTAAAAAGTAGATGTGGGTCTCACAGATCCTTATCTGTGCATCTTAATGACAAAAATTAGTTTTCTATCTTAATCTTTGTAAAGTAGATCTTTTTCACAGTAGTGTGACTTAGTTGAAAATACATGCATTGGTGGTTTAAGTGTACAGACATTCCTTATTTAACAATCAGTTTAGTTCCCACAACTGGGTCATGAAATGAAGTATGTACATTATGGTATTCAGAGAAAAGAAATGGTCAAAGGAAACTCCAACTTGATGACCTTTGCTTTTATTCATACAATCCTTACATGCAATACTGTATAACATAGAATTACAGTACTTGTACAATTGGTAAAAATTATAGTACTGTGCAAAAAAAGAAAAAGCATTGAGGTTCTATAAACAGGATTACAGAACTGTCCAAAGAAAAGGGACAGGTTATAAATCCTAGCAGTGATCATGAGCGAACAGTCATTAACTGGGTAGATCCTTAAACAGGGAATATCTTAATTTTTTTTTTTTTAAAGCCACAGCTCTAATGGAAATGATTAAATTACTAATTAGCCACAAATTACCACTGTTTTTTTATTTTTTTAATATTATGGCCTGCTAGGGGGCTGGGGAGATAGCTTCATGGCACAAGTGCCAGCCTAGCAAGTACAAGGTTGTGAGTTTGAACCCTGGGCCCGGAAAAAAAAAATTATGGCCCACTCAGCCTGGGGTGGGGCTGGCACAGCATGTGGTACCAGGAATCTAACCACGGTCACTGTGGTTGCCTAAGCTTTCCTAAGCAGGCACTTTAGACCACTGAGCCATCTTGCTGGCCCCCAATTTTTCTTCTATAAAAATCTGTGTAGCTATACTTCAAATTTTGTTATCCTGAGTTTTAACTTGGTATGCATAGATAGGGAGCCTTCCTGTTGGAACTAAAATCTGAGCCTTTTTTGTTGTAACTGGTGAAGAGGGAAGGGACTGCCTCTAGGTTTAATTTCTGCTTGGTGGTGTTTTCACTTTAGGGCTGGAGAGAATGTAGCTCGGTGGTGGAGCATTTACTAGATCCTAGCTTTTTTTTCCTTCTCACGCTTCCTCTTTTACAGGCTGAAAAATAGTTGTAATGTTGGCAGATAAAGTATGCTTAAGTAGTACACTAGCATTAGTGATGCTTGTAACAAACTTGTCTAGGAAAAAAGGAAAGCTGTTAAGACTTGGAGTGTGGGGCTGGGGAGATAGCTCTGGGGCACAAGTGCCTGCCTGGCAAGTGCAAGGTCATGAGTTTGAACCCCAGTCCTGCAAAAAAAAAAAAAGAAAAAAAGATGGAGAGGAATTAGATATAACAGTCTCTTTGTTCCTCAGTTCTTTTCAAATTATATCTTTCTTCAGGTACTATTTGTTGGTTATCTATTTTTGCCCTTTTGAGACAGGGTCTCATTATGCATCAAGACTAGCCTTGCTTGAGCTCACTTTGTAGCCTTGGTTGATCTCAAACTCAAAACGATCCTTCTGCTTCAGCTTTCCAACTGTTGGAATTACAGACATGTGCCACCACACCTGCTTCATATACTATAATTTTAAATTAAACAATAAGGATTATATTTTCTCCAAATGTAGTTAGAATACTTTCTATTGTGTGTATATGCATATGTATACACATTGTATATATATACATGTGTATATATTATATATGAGGTTTAGTTTACTCAAATAAATTAGTAGTCTTATGCTCAAAACTCAGTTACCAGCCAGGTATGGTAGCACATGGCTGTAATCCCACACTTGGGAGCCTGCAACAAGAGGATTACTATGATTTTGAATCCAGCCTGGCTTATATATAATGAGTTCAAGGCAAGCCTAAATTATAAAGTGAGACCCTGTCTCAAAAAAAAGAGACCCTGTTAACAGTGAAAATCATATTTAGTGGGAAACATACTTTTGTATTAGAACTATGTAAATCACCTTTACTGCTGATTCTTAAATGTGGTGATCCTCTTTTTTAAAAACACAAGATCTGGGCCCAGCAGGATGGCTCAGTGGTCTAAAGCGCCTGCTTGGGGAAGCTTGGGTGGCTTCAGGGACCACGGTTCGATCCCCGGCACCACATGCTATGCCAGCCCTGCCCTCAGGGCGGGCTGAGCCAGCCATAAAAATGAGTGAATAAACAAATAAAGGTTTAAAAAACAAAAACAAAACAAAACAAAACAAAAAAAAACACAAGATCTATTTTTATAAGTGTATGTAAACAGGGTTTAAATTCCCATTAGTTTAGTCATTTGGATAAGAGGTCACCTAATTTGCAGACAGGGAATTGCAGGTGACAGAATCTTGGGGTCGCGGGTGCACTCTGGTGCTCAGTTGAGCTCTAGACTTAACTGTGTGCCCAGATTGATCACATTCTGTGTGACTGTTGGGATGACTCAAGACACGAATCTGAACAGATCATAATGTGTTTTGAAAGAGACCACTGTGTTAGTGGCACATTCTTTTAGGGAAGTTTGTAGGAAGACTGCACTGTAATCAGTCACAGGGAGGTGTGCATGGGATCAGAAAGGGGTGTTGGTTAATGGAGTTCAGAAGCAAGTAGTGTCTCTGCTCCTTAAGATGGATCCACCACTACTCAGATGCTCTGAGTTTTGGGCTCAGAATATGTTCTTCCTTATTGGAATGTGCTCTTTGTTGAAACACTGTATTGTCTGCCTTTTTTCTTTGAACAGCCAGTACTTTTTTTGGGGGGAGGGGGAGTTCGAACTCACAACCTTGCACTTGCCAGTCAGGCACTTGTGCCATGGAGCTATCTCCCCAACCCCTGGGTGAATTGCTTTTGACAGTAGTGTAACTATGCTTTCTGCTTTGCTGTTCACATCTTTTTCTATTGCCAAACCTGTACTAGCTTGGTTAGAGGAAATTGCCCTTGTTGAGAAAGATCACATTTGTTAGATCTCTCATTCAAGTTATTTTTCCAAACTTTGCCAATGTCACTCTAAGTGGATAACACTTTTAAATTTGGAATTGTATGTGCTAGGGTAGATACTACTATTTTGTGCTTATCCATACTGTTTTATACCTCATTATTAATGCTATGGTTTGGGGGTTTTGCCTCTTATTTCAGGCCGATTCCTAATTATAAATCATGTCTGATAACGGAGAACTGGAAGACAAACCCCCAGCACCTCCTGTGCGAATGAGCAGTACCATCTTTAGCACTGGAGGCAAAGATCCTTTGTCAGCCAATCACAGTTTGAAACCTTTGCCCTCTGTCCCAGAGGAGAAGAAGTCCAGGAATAAAATCATCTCCATATTCTCAAGCACAGAGAAAGGTAAATAACTTCTGTGATCTCATTTATCTTGGTGTTAGCATATTATTGTATGAAATCTCCATTGGTATCTTTTTTTTTTTTTTTTTTTTTTTTTTTGTGGCAGTATGGGGGATTGAACTTAGGACGTTTGTACTTGCCAGGCAAGAACTTATGCCTCTGAACTATATAGTCCCTGGCCCCACATTTATATCTTTTATAGAGAGAACACACACAGATCCAAGAAAACAGTTGATGCTATTCTCATCTGTATGTTCTGAAACCCCAAGTCAAGGTTTATAGCTTCTTGACATTAATAGGATTTGTAATGTCTTAGTCCAGTCTTGGTTGTTTTATAAAATATGTGGATCTGGGTATTTTATTTTTATTTTTTTTTATTTATTTTTTGGGGGGGTATTTTATTTTTAAATTTTTTTAATGTATTCAGTACAGGGTCTACAGGGTCACATTACACCAATTGAACTCACAGTGATCCTCCTGTTTTTAGCCTCCCAAGTGCTGGGGTTACAGCTGTGCACCAGCTCACCTTGCCCCAGGGGTGGTGCTAGGTATTTTATTTTCAAAAGAGGTTTATTTAATGGTTCTCATGGTTAGGAAGTCCACAACTGGGCATGGTGGTGCACATCTATAACCCCAGCACTAGAGGCAGGAGGATTACTATGCGTTTGAGGCCAGCCTGCACTGCATAGCAAGACCTTTTCTCAAAAAACCCCAAACAAACAAGAAAAAGAAAATCCACATACCATGACCCTGGCAGCATCACAACCTGATAAAAAATCAGAAAGAGTGCTCATGTGGGCTAAGTGTCAGGAGGGTGGGGAAGGGCTAGCTTACTTTTAAGATCACCTGCCTTCAAGAACAGACGTACTCCCTGATCCAGCACCCGTTTGCTCTCAGATGATCTTGTCCACCTTTGCTAGGTCCCACCTCCTAATGGTCCAGCCACCCTTCAGTACTGTTAACTGGGGACCAGACCTAGCACAGGATCTTTAGAGGATAAAACGTTCCCAAACCATAGTCACAATATCTGATGAACAGTAACATAGGCATCACAGTCACATCTGCAACTTCTGGGGCCAGTTGTGCTTCAGAATTAAGTTTTTCTGATTTTTCTTATTTTTTATTATGGCCGGCTCAGCCTGTGCTGGGGTAGGGGATGGCACAGCATGTGGTGCTGGGGTAGGGGATGGCACAGCATGTGGTGCTGGGGATCGAACTACAGTCCCTGCAGTTGCTTAAGCTTGCCAAAGCAGGCACTTTAGACTGCTAAGCCATCTCACCGGGCCTCTGATTTTTGACTGTGAATGCTGTCTTTTTATCACACATTCTGTGATGTCCCCAGAAGTCTGTAACATACCTGTGGCTCAGTGGTGCATGCCTATAATCCCAGCACTTGGGAGGCTGAGACAGGAGGATGGGTGCAAGTTCGAGACCAACCTGAGCTACAAAAGTGAGCTCAAGGCCAGCCTGAACTGCATAGCAAGACCCAGTCTCAAAAAGACCAAAAAAAAAAAAAAAAAAAAAAAAAAGATGTATGTCTAGCCCTGGATTTCTCAATCTCAGTGCTAATGACATTTTGGGCCAAATAGTTGTGGTTGCAGTAATTTTTCTCTGTGCATTATTGGATGTTAGCAGCATTCCTGGATTTTTGCACACCAGATGTCACTATTACCTTCCTTGGGTTGACCACCAAAAATGTCACCAGACATTTGCAGTTATCCTTTGGGGGACAAAATTGCCCCCAGTTGAAAATGACTGGTTTTTGTCATACAAAGTGAGGCAAAGGCTAGAAAGATTCTCATATAAGTTGAAATCACTAAGTTAGTTCTGGTGTCAAATTAATTTAATGTATTTAGTACAGGGTCTACAGGATCTCACTGTGTAGATTGAACTTGTAGTGATCTATTTTTCAGCCTCCTAAGTGCTATGATTACATGTGTGCTCTACCAAGCCCACTCAGTGTGCCCCAGGGGCAGGGCTGGCACTGCTGGCTGGAGGACTGAACCGCTATCCCCTGCGTCTGCCTAAGCAGGTGTAGCAATCCACACTGAGTTGTCTGTCTCGCTGTCCCTCTGTTGTCAACTTCAAGGAAAAATCTTTTGCTTTTCAGAGCTTTTTGGTTTTTAAAATTGTATAAGAAATTATGAACTTGAAGGATTTTAAAATAAGGATAAAAGATTTATTTTACTTAACTATAATTGGTATGATAATGTGGCTCTGGTAGATGGTACTAGATAGAAATAGAGATAAGAACACATCACCTTGGATTGGGAAGATAGCTCCAAGGTCTAAGCACCTGCCTAGAAAACACAGCCTTGAGTTCCATCCCTGATATCCCATGCTGTGCTGGCTTCTGGAATCCTGGGCTTGCCATGCCAGTCCTGAAACCAGGCATGGTGGTAGCACACACTTGTAATCCCAGTGTGGGGAGGCTGAAACAAGAGATCATTGAGTCCGAAGTGCATAGGGAGACACTCTATCAACAAATTAAAAAGAAAAATAAAATATATCTTCCCAAATGAAAAAATGGTGCTTTGTACACTTAAGTGTTTAACTCATATTTGAGTTTTCAAATCAGTGCAGAATTTGTGTCTTTAAGGTTTAACAGAGTGATCTGGTGTGTAGTGGGTAGGTTTTTTATTAAAAATATTCACATTTTCTTCATATATTGATGGATTTTTTTCTTTTTCTTTTTCTTTTTCTTTTTTTTTTTTTGGATTGTTCCTATCCAGGCTTTTGCAAAGAGTGCTCTAATAAGTATGAGAAAGTAGTTTTCTCTGACATACTTTCCTTTCCTTTGGCTACATACCCAATGGCGAGATTGCTGTTATACATTAGTTCTGTTATTTCTGAGGCACCTTGGTTCAGTTCTCTATAATGGCTGTTAGGGGCCAGCTAGATAGCTCAGTGGTCTAAAGCACCTGGTTAAGCAGCTGCAGAGACTGCTGTTTGATTCCAGGTACCACATGCTGCGCCAGCCCCATCCCTAGGGCAGGCTGAGCTAGCCATAACATCAATAAATAAAGTTATAATGGGTGTTAAATTACATTTCTGGCTGAGCATAGTGGTACATGACATAATTCTAGCACTAGGGAGGCTCAGGCAGGAGGATCACTCCAAATTTGAGACCAGTCTTGGGGAGCTCAAGGCCAGATTGACCTGCATGGTGAGACCCCCCCCCAAAAAAAAACAAAAAACCCTTTATACTTCTATGAATAATGACTTTCTCTTTTATAGTCTTCTAAGTATTTAATTAATGGATTGTGTTTTTGCAGGGCAAGGGCAACAGGATTTCACTTTGTAGTACAGATTGAGATCGAACATACTTTCTAGGCAAGGCTGGCCTCAGACTCACAGCAGTCCTCCTGCCTCAGCCTCCTGAGTGCTGAGATTACAGACATATGCTACCAGGCTAACATTTATTTATTTATTTATTTATTTATTTAGTCTTTTTGAGACAGGGTCTCGCTATGCAGTTGAGGCTGGTCCTGAGCTTACTTATGTAGCCCAGGCTGATCTCGAACTCGCACCAATCCTCCTGCCTCAGCCTCAGCCTCAGCCTCCCAAGTGCTGGGATTACAGGTGTGCGCCACCACGCCCGGCTTAACATTTATTTTTTGACTTATTTTATTTTTTAGAGAGGGTCTACAGGGTGTTCAGACTTAGTGATCTGCCTTTGATTTTCTTGCTGTAAAATTTATCTTTTTTCTTTCTGTGTACCTTTTTGCTATTTCTTGCTTCATATTGGATTTTCTCTGTGTTAGAAAACACAGCCCTCAACAGTTTATTATTATTTATTTCTGATGACTTTATATTTATTTCTTTTAACTTTAATAACCAGAGGTAAACTGATTGCTCAGGGTGTCAAGACTGGCTTAGATAAGATGTGGCCTTGGGAAGAATGGGCTAGAAGCATGTGAGAGCCCCGTGGATGACCTGATTTGAGTTAAGTGCCCTTTTTGGGCCAGCCACCTGTAATCAGGGTGAGGTATGAAAATGGCAGTTTCCCCAACCACATGCATGGAGAAAGGTAGAGGAAGTTCCCAGAGATGAGATTCCAAACAGATTTTCTAAGAAGAAGCAATTATTTTTATAGTACATAAAAGACACGCTTTTCTGTGTACTATAAAAGAACAGTATACAAATTAAATATTAAGGTTATTATTGGGTGACAGATATTTCCTCATATCTGCAGTATGCTGTAGAAGCCAAGGGACACAAAGAAGTAGAGGGTGTGACCTTGATTACACAGAGTGAGTCTGGTAGAAAATGAGAGGTTAGTTATGCTGGATGTAATTGTGTGTTTTTCCATAAAGACAGCCAAACTTCATACGGCTTTCTGTGGGCAGTGTGCCCTGCCCTATCCTCATAGCCACATGTCCTGTCTGCCTAGAAGACCTAGAGAAACGATGATATGAGCTTAAATCTATTGACACTGGTCAAAAAGTGTTGTTTCCTACTAATATAAGGTCAGTTGTAGCTCTGTAAACAAAGAACAGCATGCATTACCTTTTCCATAGAGTGATTTTTTAAACTTTTATAGTAGAGCATTCCAGTTAAACATATTTAACATATTTACTACATGTCTCTGTTCTTCCTCCCAAGACCCAGTCAAAATGGCAGTAAATAAAACATTTTTAAAAAATCCTTTCAAAGGCATAGACAATAGAGAGTAGGTATAAAAGTTTTCAAAATAGATGTGCAGGATTGGCGTGGGGGTTGGTGGTGCCAGTGCCCACCTGTAATACCTGCACTTGGTAGACTGAGGCGGGAGGATTTTGAGTTCAAGACCAGTATGGGCTAGGAGTGAGTTCAAGGCCAGTATAAACTACATAGCAAAGACCCTGTCTCAAAAAGATCCCCCCTCCCCCCACGCACACAAAGATTGCTGTAGGAGGAAAGGGGCACCTGGCTGAGCCAAACATCAGAGAAAGACATCATCTAAGCGTTTACAGAGGACAGTGTCTGTTGGAAGTGAGCCAGTTTTTCTTCTGAAAATTCCAGAGGCTCAGGCTTTAGAGGCACACATAATACCCTGTGTGTGGGGAGGGGAGGATGTGATAGCTCAGCTGAAAAGAACAGGAATTAGTTGAAAATCTGCACAGGAAGTGTCTGACACCCAAACACTACACTTTTACCCCCTATAAAGCCATACAGTTACAACCTCCATTCACTGGGCAGGAATGGGAAGAAAAAATATTTGTATTCTTTCCCAGAGTTTAGCTAATTAAACCCTTGTTCTTTTCAGAGGAATCAGGAAAAGTTGAAACATCATAATAAAAAATGTAGATTCAATGAAAGTTAGTATAAAGAATTCCTGTCCTCTGCCCTGGTTTCAGAATACTTGTACCCTGACTCATAGCACTCAAACAAGAGATTGGAAGATTTTTCTTTGGATAAACAGAATGCTTTGGAGGAAAAAAACCACTTTCGATATCCTGCACCCCATCCCCATTTGTAGTGAAAAAGGTACCTTATCTCTCATGCATTTAATACTTTTTTGGTATAAATAGCAAAGGATTGCCAGACCATGAAGGAAATCTGTAGACATGATAGTCCTTGACAGTGGGAGGTTTTAAAAATAAATTTAAAAGTGGACAATGTAAGAAAACTACCAAACCAGAAAAGCCAGTTAATGCATACTTATTTACTGAATAATTTTCAAAGAGAGAAGATAAGTTGAATCTGCGAAATTAGACATCAAAGAGAAAAAATGATCAGAACACAATGAGAAGTAGTTCTTGGGAGATCATTGTTTAAGATTTCCAAAACAAATACCAATAGGAGGAAGACTGGAAAATAATCAAGAAAATTCTCCCAGGGAAGTTAACAATATACAGGTGGAAAATACAAGAGAAAATTACTGAGTGATTGAGAGAGGGAACTATTCAAAGAAGTAACAGAAAAAGTCTTCCATATCTTACAAAAATGATTTGTAGATTAAAGGGGCTCACTAAGAACTCAGCACAGTGAATGAATGATGACTGCAGGCACCCTGACACCTTATAATACTAAGGGAAACCAATGAGCAACAGGGGCTGGGTTTATCTTTTCCACTGCTAAAAGAACTAAAGCAGTGGGAAAATACACAAAAGAATAGTTTTCAAGGCTTTGGAACCCAGGCAGTGAAATTAGATTTTAGAATTAAAAAAGTATTAGAGATTGGGAACATTATTTTGTAATCATACAGTTAATTCATTAAGATGTTACAGCAGTACTAGACAACTTCAAAATGCATAACGCAAAAACTGTCAAGATTTCAGAGAAAAGTAGACAGATATAGTTATAATTGGGAATTCTGGTATACATCTCTCAGTAGTTAAAGGCTAGATTGAAACTTGGTCAGGAGATAAATGATTTGGACATAATTATCAACCAGTTTCACCTTGTAAGTATTTATAGAACATTGTAGCCAACTACAGTAGAATTCACATTTTTTAAACTTCATTTACTAAGAAACATCATACTCTTGAACAGTTTTTAAAATACAGTAAGTATAGGATTTACATAATGTAAAATATACTCTGTGACCATAATGTTATTAAATTAGAAATCAGTAATGAGGGGCCCGGCGGGATGGCTCAGTGGTCTAAAGCGCCGCCTGCTTGGGAAAGCTTGGGCGGCTTCAGGGACTGCGGTTTGATCCCCGGCACCACATGCTATGCCAGCCCTGCCCTTGGGGTGGGCTGAGCCGGCCATAAAAATGAGTGAATAAACAAAAAAGGTTCTGAAACAAGAAAAAAATAAATAAATAAAAGAAAAAAAAAAAAAAAAAAAAAAAAAAAAAAAAAAAAAAA
>PVJA010039772.1:0-18920 GCA_004027025.1 Myocastor coypus | reverse complement strand
CTAAGATATATATTTTTAAAGTTAATTCTTTACTGTTTTGAAGATTTTTAAATATGACAACATAGTATATTAAAATTTAAGTAATCACTCTGTCAACTAAACATTTTAAAATACAAACTTTTTATTATTAGGCAAGCTACCTCAATAGAATTTTATAGTCTTACATTTTAATACGTTGAAATGTTTGCACGTGAATCATTTTATTGAATATATTAACTGAAGTGCTATTAGTTTAAATCTTAAAACTTTTGTTTTGTATTTAGGGAAGGGTCTACAGGGTGTTTAGGGTCTCACTACTAGATCAGATTCATAGTGATCTGCCTGTTTACAGCCTTCTAAGAGCTGAGATTACAGGTGTGTGCCACCATACCCAGTCTCAATTGCTTGCAAGTGCTTTAATCCACTGAGATATTTGGTTGGCCCCTAAAATCTTAAAAATATCATTTAAAGGAAAAATAGAAAAAATGACTTTATTTGAAAAAAAGAAATATTGAAACAATTTGGATTATCATTTTTTTTTCACCCTAGGGAAGAGGTAGAGCACTGTTTCAGTTTGTGTCCCAAGGTGCTCCTAAAACTTCTTCCAGAACAGCAGCACCCATACCATGTTGCAGAATTGTGGTAGTATGACGATTATGTTCCTCAGAATTGCATTCAGAGTGTCCGGTTATCCAGGCACTCCACTCATATAGATAAGAGTGAAAGAAGCCTGGCTACTGCTCCAGTTGGCATCAGCCCTTGACACAATCTGCTGTGCTGACTTTAGCTTCATATGTAACTGAGGAGTGGTGGAGTGAGGAAGAATTGCAGTCATATTTCTGAAGAAGGCCTGGGATGCCAGTCAATGTGCCCCTAAGAGAACAGTGTGAAGCTGCGAGTTTGAATCTGAAGGTTTCCCCAGAAGCTTGGAGAAGCCCTAAAACTTTGATCATCTGAGGAAAACTGCAAGGATATATCACAGCTGACCCCAGAGTGAAGCCATCAGGTGTTTTGTAGATGCTGAATCGACCAATCTCATCGGAGCTTACAACTTCCTGTAGATTCCCACAGGTGCTGTTCATATACAGATTGTTTGTCCTGCTTGCATTGTTCCACTTGCTTTGGCCCAATTCCTTTGTATCATACTGTTTGTGACTTTTAGAATGCAAATATCTATTTTGTGGCACCGAATGTTACAATTATTTAAAATTATTTACATTTGGAGAGTCTGCCAACTAAAAGTTTGCTTTAAGTCTCCTATGACACTTGACAATTGAGCCTTGGAATTTTCAGCAATGTGGAAACTGTTAGGCCTTTGGCAACACTTGAACATAGACTAAATGCCTTTTGATAATAACAATGTATATAATTCTTGGGCAGTCAGCAATGGAATGTTATGAGGTTTTGTGTTAATGTCACCCCAAGGCTTCACATAGTCATGGGGGTGTATTTCAGAGGTATCTGAATCTAGAGTTTGTGGTTGATTCAAGGTCCAATGCCGGGATTAAGGATGTGAGTGACTCACCTACTCTCAGCTGAGAAGTCTTCTGCTCTCTTTTGTTGCTTTTGCTCTTTTCTGCTGCCATGATCTGTTGCCATTCTGCTATATGACACCCTGCCCTGGGAACAGGTGATTATGTTTAGTTAGCTACACAGGGTTTGAGGTAAATAAATCTATTCCCCTATTATGGTATGTGCATAGGTGTCCCCACAAAGCCTCAAGTAGTCATGGGGTGGCTTCTGGAATTTGTAATTGATTATTGCAGGAATGCGTGCTGTACCTCCTCTGGAGCAGGTGATTTACATTTCAATTTAAGGTAGGAAGAGAATTTAGCTGCTTCAGCTGCTGCTACCTCTCCCTGCACTCTGGCTCTTAGCCCACTGCCATAAGTTTGTTCTCTGCCATGTGCCTCTCTGTCTTGGAACCAGCTGAATATGGTCTGAAACCTCCAGTAAGTGTGTGCTAAAAAACCTTTCCTTCCCTCATTTTGAGTGTTGAGTATTTGTTCCAGCAAATAAAGAAGAATAACTAAGACACCTCCTTTAATTTTGGGTGTTGGATCCTTTATCTAACAAGAAGAAAAGTAACTAAGAGCCAAAAACTATAACAAGAACTGAAAGAGATTATAATGCATGTTTCTTAGGAGAGTTTCTTAGAATTAGGGTTGAATCAAACAAATTAATGTGATTTATTTCCATTTCTGAATGAATAAATAATTATATATGTTCTTTTGAAAAATTCAAAATAACAGAAAAAGAAAAAAAAGCATTAGAAATGACACAAAATTTCACTAAACAAAGTAATAAGAATTTAAAAATAGTTCCTGTATTACATGATTCTGTGTTCAAAGTAATTGTTGGGATTACCAAATGTAAATGTGAAAGATTGTTTTAGAAAACTAAAGAAAAAAAAAAAGCAACAAAAATTATAAGAAATTAAAAAGAAGAAAAAAGTAAGGATAAAAATAAAAATATTAAAAAAGGCTATTGAATTTCTGGAATTTGAAATTTTATAGAAGGATTTTTAAGGAAGTATAACCTGTCTATTAATATTTTTAGGACATTAATGAAAATTTTAATTTCAACAGAAAAATATTGACTTTTAAAATAATTTTGCATTAAAATTCTAGTAACATCTCATGTAGCACTACAGAAGATTGAAGTAGGAGGATTTCTAGTTTAAGCCCAGCCTGAATAATTTAACAATTTAGGGAGATTTGGATGTATTTCAGTGCCAAAGATATTAATCTAAAGCCTAGAATAACAAATAGAATAAATTATTATAAATTGATGGAACTAAATCTGCATTGTAAAATAAGTTTAACATAGTTACATCACCTGCAATTTATAATATACATACTTATCAAAAATCTCTCATTTTAGATATCTATAAAAATCAAATAAAAAGGTTTTAAATGCTTTAAAACCTTTAAAAAAAGTTTTTTTTTTCCTACAGGGTTTCACTATGCAGCTCAGAGTCATATTGATTTTCCTGATTTCTGTCTCCCTAGTGCTGGGATTACAGGCATGCACCACCATGCCCATACTCCATCTCTATGTCAGGGTGCCTGGGGGCGGACCCTGTGCCACATGAGGTGTCAGGGACGGAACACTAGTCCCTGAGTTTACCTAAGGATGTGCTTAGTCCGGTGAGCTATACCACCAGCCTTACAAAATAAATATTGAAATCCACAAATGTCAGTACTATATTAACACTACAGATGATAAAAGAAAAATCATGTATACAAAAAGAGAAGTAATATGTCTTTTCCACAGAAGTCCAAGGATATAAATTCTTGTAAATTATGAAAGAAACCATGAAATAAGTGAATCAAATGTTTAAAGAATTCAATGTCTATAGACAAAAACAAATAGCTGCTCTATACTAGCAACACAAATGCACTAAGACATAGAACATTTTATAAGTTTTACAATTACCCATGTAATTTCACCCAACAACCTCTCAGTCCAACATATTTATTTTTTGGTGAAAGAGAAACTAAACTCAAGGCAGGATATTCTGACACTATTATTTACTATGTCAGGAAAACAGATGACCTCATTATTGAAGTGTCTTTATAAATATTAAGGTAATTTCTCAACATTGAAATGTTTACCTATTATTTGGGCATTGTCTTTTTAATTTGTTAGATGTATTTAACTAGTGGCTGTTAGTTATTCTTCAACTCCAAAAGGAGAATCTTTCGACCACTGATCAACTGTTAACTAGTCACTGTGGTTTCCTGTAGCAATTAAACATAAATAAATAAATAAATAAATAAATAAAATGCTATCCGAGCAGGTATCATGGGCCTTGATTCGTGCAATAAGCCAGGATCAAGCAAGAAAATGTAAGAGTATACTTGATTCTAGTGGAATCTACTCTTTTTAGTTGCCTGTGTTCTGAAGGTAGTGGTAAATCAGAGAGAAGCCAATGCCCCCATGTTCTTCAGGAAAACAGGTCAGGGTCACAATTTTGGAGATACAACCAGGTCAGAGTGAGTGATTGTTCGTAGCAGAGACAACTAAACATTTATAAGCATAAGGTAGGTTTTGATAAAAATTCAGTGCTGGCCTCAGTAAATTCTTATTCTCATAAACAGTGTTGCATCATTAGCAACTTCCTGTTTGGATTTGAAAGTGAATTTAGTGAAAGACCTGAGGGAATATTAGCATGAGAAGAGGATTATGTCATTACTGATCACTTCCTATCTCTCAAGCCATCTACACACTCAGCTTCAGCTGGAAAGACAGTTCTCTTCTTTCTGCCACTTTTCCCTCTCAAGTCTTCCTCAACTTCAAAAATACTTTTTGATTTTGCTGAAATTTAACACGTTCTGGAAATAACAGTAGGTAAAGGAGATAAACACATTTCCTCTTTTCCTAGCTTCTAGAGTGATGATTCCAAGATGCACTGAGTGTGACTCTTCAAAGGCCACTTGGGTATATAAGTGGCTTGTACTGATTATTGGCTTACTGAAAACTGATTAATCATCCCTGCTCATTCTCCAGTCCCTATTTACCAACACTTTGCAGCATCCAATATATCCTCAGAAATTTCCTATCTACGAATAATATAGCAATAAAATTTAATCTCAGAAAATCTATCACTTAGGATGTAAATATAAATAGGACTTAGAAAGAACCCTGCCAGAAGTGTTGAACATTTTATAAAACACCTAACTTTAGTAAATTTCTAGGGTAATGATAATAAACATGTATTTTTTTCTATCTAAGATATAGTACTTCATACAAGCACAACAGAAAATTTTATTTTCAGAGTTTTAAAAAAAAGGGTATTATAATCTGATTATAGGAAAAGCTATATTGTAGACTGTCATCAATTCAAAATTCACCTCTACATTCTCTTCTGAGTTACAGGAAAAGCAGTGACTTCATCTTTCTCCACTTCTTTCTTATTTGTGTTTTATTTAATGTGTAACGCTCAAAAGAACTCACTTGAAACATGCAAAACAAGAGTAAATGGGAAAATCAGCCTAGGGAAACACTATGAACACATATTTCACCAAGTACTTACTGTGAGAATAAAACCTTTGAGTTATCAAGTATTGTAAGAGTTCTCCACATTAGTATGTCATGTATATATATTGTGAACAGCTGTAGTGATTAGGGTCTAGATGTACACACAAAGCCTCCTATAGGCATGGGGTGGCTTCTAGAGTTTGTGATTCATTTATGGTCCAATGCTAGGATTATTGCTGTAAGTGCTACCCCACCCTGGGACGGATAGCCTGAATATAACATCAGGAAGGCAAGAGGCTTGCTGGCTGTCAGAACTGCTGCTGCTCCTCCCTTCCCCCTTTGCTGTTTTTTCAGTGTCACTGTGAAGAGCTGCCCTCTGCCATGTCCCTCTCTGCCTCGGAGCCACTGACTAGAACCTCCACTAACGGTGGGCTAAATAGACCTTTCCTTCCTTCATTTTGGGTGTTCAGTAGTTTGTCCCAGCAATGAGAGAAAAGTCCTGGAGCCAACAGCAGATGTTCAGACTCTTCTAAATCTTGTAAGTACAGTTCAGGGAAGATCCTTAGAAGCTTTGGTGGTGCATTCTGACCCTTTATGTCTGCTTTTCGGTTGATGTTCTACTAAGAATTATATGTACCTCTAATGTCCTTTGTGAAATCTACCTGGCATGGTGCAAAGAAGAGCTCTATTTTCTTTCCAAAATACTCACAAAGCTGAAGCCTCTTTGACTACTCTGTCAAAAGAAAAGGAAGAATTCTATACATTTATTAACATAAATTTCTAGCCTTCTTCCCAAATTTTGATTATTTCTTTGAAAATTGTTTATGAGTGTAAGTTTTTAAACCGGAATTTTTTTTCTGTTCTGTTTCTGTAAGGTGATAGAGTTTGCATGGCATTTTAGGCTGTTTCAACCCAGCAGGTGAAAGACGCACTGGGTCCTTCTTAAGTTGCTAGGAATGAGCAGCATTTCCCATGGCCTGCTTTGGCTTCCTTAAGGATGGCCCTGGAGCTGGCCCTGTCCTTTTCTCTGGATGATTTCAGTTGTTTTCTGCTTTTATCTCAATTGATGTTGAAAAGCAATGATAATCAGAGAAATCAGCAAGCATAAGTAAATCTAATCAAATATGAATTTTCTAAGACACTAATAATAATTACTATGTCGAGGATGAACATTTAGAATCAAATAAAATACAAGTGATAGCTAATGTATTTATGTGTCAGAAATAACTATATATATATATATATATGTATATAGTCTGACTTTATCATATTGCTTTTCTTAAAAAATGTAGTCTTCATCCATGCAAATCATGCTTAAATACTCATAAAACTTCTTCCTGGTTTGTGTCCATGTATTCTGTGTATACATAGTATACATGTATACATTGGTATATATACAAAGTTGTTATTTTGTATATGCATTTTTCAAAAAAAAAAAATATATATATATATGAAAAAGAAAAGAAAGGGCACCAGAATGTATTAAAATGATGCTAATAGAGGATATATATATATATATATATATATATACACATATATATACATATATATATACATATTATTATTGTTGTTATTATTGTTGTTGTTGACATAGGGTCTCACTATGCAGTTCAAACACATAGTAATCCTCCTGTCTCAGCCTGACCGGTGCTGAGATTACAGGTGTGCACCACCATGCCTGGTTTCAGTGGCTGGTTCAGTCTACCTGGGGTTCTGGGGCCAGCACAGCATTTGGTTCTGAGATTTGAACTCAGGACTGTGTGCCCCCAGGCAGGTGCTTAGACCCCCAACCTATGTCAAAGACTAGAAAACATTCTTGACAAGAATCAGAGTCTGAGTATTTTCCTTTTTTTGCGGGGACGGGTGCCGAGGATCTGATAATTCAAGGATTTGAACTTGCCAGGCAGGCACTTATGCTGTTGAGCTATATCCTCATCCATGGTCTCATTTTTTATGATACAACTCTTTGGTCTGGGTTTATACTTCCTGTATTTTTTTAAATGTACAACGAGCCACATTTAGTGGGACCATTTTGTTACAGTTATTTTTTGTGTGTGTGTGTGTGTGTGTTTGTCTGTGTCTGTGTGTCTGTGTGTATGTATGTATGCATTTTAGAGAAGGGTCTATAGGGCATTCAGGGTCTCACTGCTAGATCAGACTCATAGTGATCTGCCTGTTTATAGCCTCCCATGAGCTGGGATTACAAGTGCATGCCACCACATCCAGTGTCACTTGCCATCTCAGCTTGCCCTGGGGACAGTGCCGGCATGGCTCGGCCCAGGTATCCAACCTCTAGCCCTTGTACCTGCTTGCTTGCAGGCACTTTAATCTGCTGAGATATTTGGCCACCCTTGTTACCATTATTTAATTACTCAGAAGTAGAACTATTTGGAAAACTTTTGTGCCTTTTATCAGCAGTCTAGAAATTCAAGTCAATTATTTTTAGCATCTATGAAAATGCTGTCACTTGAATGAAACATGTAGTGGAGCTTGCCAATGAGAGATTTTGAGTTCCTAATATTTGTCTTATTGCTACACAAATCTCTAAATTATACTTCAAAACAAATATACACTTCGTTGCACATGTATACACTGAATACACATACACAAACTAGGAATAAGTTTTCTGAGGATTTAAACATGACTTGCATGGATAGAGACTATGCCTTTTAAAAAAAGTAAAGTCAAAAAGCAGAATATATATAGGCATGGTTTTAGTATGATCACAATAACAACAATGGGAAATATCTGAAAATATTATTCATTTCCTCAGTAAGGTATGTGCCTATGGATCTGCTACTGGCATCTAGTTGGCAGAGGACAAAGATGTTATTACACATGCTGAAATTAGGATGCCAGAACTGGTAGATTTTGTGAGTGCTTCTTCTCTGCCTTCAGAGGCAGCTGTCTTTGTGGTGTGGATAACGAGGAAGAAAAATGTGTCTCTTTCCTCTTCTTATAAGATTCCCAATTTTTTCAGGATAAGGAGTCTTGCTTCTTATGACCTCTTACAAATTTCTACCTCTAAATGCATTCACATTAGGGCCTAGGGCATCGATATGTCAATATTTGAGAATATAATTTAGTCTGTTCTATCCTTGCAATATTTTGAAAGATCAGAGATTGTGGTTTAGTTACTTTTCTCATTGCTAGGACAAAATACCCAACATCCAGAGGGTCCCCCTAATAGCTTGGCCAATTAAAGACCCTGCACGCAGACACAGGGGCATGGGATTCCATCCCCAGGCCTGCTATGCCAGCACAGCCTGTGGGGCATGCTGAGCCAGCAATGAAGACTGGCCATGGTGGTGCTCACCTGTAATCCCAGCTCTTGTAAGGCTGCAAACAGGTGGAATATTATGAATCCAACCTAGTAGTGAGACCCAGAACGCCCTGTTGCCTCTTTACTACTACACAAGATACCCATTTTCCAAAGTTTATTTACCTTATAATCTGTAGAGATTTCAGTGTATAATCAGCTAATTCAAATGCAGGTGTCTTTGCAGAGAGCAGCTCAAGTTGCACAAGACCAAAAAAGCAACAGGGGAGCCTGGCACAAGCTTCTCTCTGTCTCTCACATTGTATCCAGTCTATAGAACTAGGTTGTGCCTGTCAGTCATGGATCAATCCCAGTACTGCATTGTGAACCAATCACATACTTTACATTTAACCACCTCAAAAAATGTCCTATGACCCCGTGATACTTTGGACAAACCATAACACTGTTTGCCCCTTCTTTGTTTATTCAATATTTAAGTCAAGAAGTAATGATAAAGTATAGTCTTCTAAAATCTATAGTATTTTTAGGGAAAGGGAAGAGCATTATCTATATTAATGTCAGTGCATCAAATCATTTGTCTTATTTATCTCTTCAGTTAAAGCATAAAGAAAATAAGCTTCACTCTATTCTTCAATAGAATAGTTTGAATCCAATGTAATGGGTATCATGATTTAGGAAATATCTGTGGGTGAATTAAAAAGCAGAAGGCAAAATAGACATTTTAAAATAGCAGAATCAATATACATGCTTGAAAGCACTATCCTAGCAGATCTCATTGATAAAGTCATTATTATGAAGGAGACAAAACAAAACTCTGTCCCAAAAATCTCACTCTGTATTATCTTCATGAGAACAAACTTCTCTCTGAATCAGCACCAGTTTCACTAATGAAAACGACATGGTAGGTAATGAAATGTAATTACTTAGCTTGGAATGAGGATCAACAAAAGTACAACGGTGCTCGCTGCCAATTTACTATTAATAAGTGTCTAGCTGGACTCCAGACACCTGATTATTAGTGCTGGGCTAGGTACAAACAGGAAGCAAGCTGCTGATCATTCTTGTGTAATCTGGGAGCACGTTTCTAGTGACAGAGCCTTGCAAGGTAAAGTGTATGTACAGTTATGGCAGTAGCATAATCCCCTTAAAACTTAGATTATTAGATTATTGGCTGCTTAGTTATTTCAAATGTGCTAGTTTTGAAACAAATATTATTTTCTAGCATTATATATATATATATATATATATGCTATGTATATATATGCATCTATCTATGTATGCATATATATACATGCATATAAAGTTGAAAATACTAACCTCATTTTAAAGAGGATGAAAAATTAATAACATTGATACAAAATTTCAAAACAAGGAGGTAGGGAAGTAACAAAACCTCCTCATTCTCCTGAGATGAATTCACAAAGGCAAAGCCAACGGTGCCTAATGGCGCACCATAACGTGCAAGGGATTCTGATAAACTGATAACGTAGGCTGTGATGCTTATAAGCAAATAGCTCATGGGTCAAAATAGGAAGATTTTACAGTGGTTCACAACCTTTCTAATGCTGTGACCCCGCAATACAGTTCCTCATGTTGTAGTGACCCCAAACCAAAAAATAATTTTGGTGGCTACTTCAAAACTGTAATTTTGCTACAGTTATGATTTCTGATGACTTTAGGCGACCCCTGTGTTTTGGTCGTTTGACCCCCGTTGGGGTCGCGACTCACAGGTTAAGAACCGCTGCACAGAGTCTCACTACATAGATCAGACTCCTAGTGATCCGCCTGTGTTCAGCCTCCCAAAGAGCTGGAATTACAGGCATAGCACGTGCCACCACAGCCCGTCTCCATCCCCGCCTCAATGTGCCCCTGGGGCAAGGCCATCACAGTATACAGGGGATCAAACCCCTGCTGCTGCACCTGCCTAAGCAGGGGCTTTAATCTGCTGAGCTATTTGTTATTTTATTATTATTATTATTATTATTATTATTATTATTATTATTATTATTGCGTTTAATAAGAAATAACAATGTGACACTTTTAAAACATGTCAGTACATTTCCAGTGTTTCATACAATGCATATCGTTGCTCTCCCAGTAGCCATACAGAGACAGGGTGCAGACATGCCAATTTCTCCAATCATTATTGGCATCCTGAGCTATGTGGGCGGTCCTTATCCCCTCATTCTGCCCTCACATTCTGTTCCCCACTACATGCTATGTTGCTCTCTCTCCTTCCCCTTCCTTTGTGCAAGCTTATGCATTTACTTCTCATAAGCTGGCTCTCAATTATGTATATTTTCTTACATTCTTATAACTTGTCTTAAACTGTGTCTTACCTCACTACCTTAGTATTTAGTTTACTCAATGCACATAGACAAAATTCATTAGCTGGATTTCAAAAAAAGCTTTATATTTTGATAAACATATTTTTTAAGGCAGAGCAGAAAAATCCTTTTCTAAAATAAGTACAAGTGGGGCTGGGGTGATAGCCCAGCATTCTAAGCACCTTCCTGGCAAGTGCAAGGACGCTGGTTTAATCCCTGGTACTGTAGTGCCGTGCCATCCCTGCGCTGAGTTGGGTAATGAAACCAGGCATGGTAGCATCCACTGTGGCCAGCACTGGGGAGGCTGACACAGGAGAATTGCTGCAAGTCTTGCCGCTTGTGAGACCCTGTGCCAAATCAATAAATAAAAGATTAAAACAATTTTAAAAAGTACAATTAATCTGCATTTCTGATCTTTTTCACTTAATAGGCCTTCCTATGTTAAAGAAAGGTGAGAATTTATAATAAAGCCTTGGTAACTATCCAAAATCGGAATCACTTAAGAGTTTTTATTATTTGACTAACAATAGTATATATAAATATACTATATTGCATACGCATACCTCTTTGTAACTACCAACACAGCACCACTAATATTGTCATAAAATCTGTGAAGAATGCTTCTGTTTTGCACAAATCGAATACTTCAAGGTATTTCAATAGTTAATGTTTTATGCTGTTTTTATTTCTAGAATTAATAAAGATGAACTATTACTATTCGAATAAAACCAGAAAAATTCAGAGTGGGAGCACATCTTGGTCCTGATGAATCTGGGGAGTCTCTGGCTTATCCCCAGGACCAACACTAAAATAGAAACACTTTGCACTGTACTTGACAGAGAGCAGGTTCTCGGTGCCAGGCTCTACTCCCATGGAGACATCCCGGCCCTGGCACTGCGCTGCTGGATACATGGATTAACACCATCAGGATACCATTGTTTTGTGAAGTCCGATGCTGGTGCTCTAATAGGCTTTATAAGAATTCCATGTATGTACACTCTTAGGCAGGTCAAAAACTGATCTAATTTATAAGATAATTAATTAACTGCTATTTCAGTTATGCTGCTGCTTTATTTACAGTTACTTTATAAACATCTCAATTTTGTAAAACTAGTGTGTACTTATATTCATTATGCTTATTATTAGAATCACTTGTTATTGTATAAATTGTTTCATCTGACTATATTTTTGTTTTGGGTTCTTTTTGTGGCATTGGTACCAGGAATCGAACTCATCACCTGGTCATTGCAAGGCAGGCTTTGTGCCTCTGAGCTATATTCCCACTGCTTTTTTGTTTGACTGCACATATTTGTCAGGTTACTTCTTAAGATCATATATCGGACCTGTCAAATAGTTCAGTGAATTAGAGTGCCTGCAAGCAGGTGCAGGGCCAGGAGTTCAGTCCCTGGGCCTGCCCTGCCAGCCTGTCCCCAGGGCAGGCTGAGACAGCAATTGAGACTCAGCATGGTGTTGCACACCTGTAATCCCAGCTCTTGGGAGGCTGTAAACAGGTGGATCACTATGAGTCTGATCTAGTAGTGAGATTCTGAACATCCTATAGACCCTTCCCTTAACAAAAGGGAAAGAAAAAACATACCACATATTCATGAAACCAGTAAAGAGAAATACAAGTGGAACTTTTATAATATACTATTTCATAATATAAGAAATTTTTTCTTTATCACTTTGAAATGAGACAATAAGGATCAATTTCATCAAAAAATAAAGGTTCGCTTCAAATTACCTTCTCATGCTGTCATATTTTTCTTCGAATTTAATTTCTGTTGTACAATTTCCAAGTCCCATTACACTCAAATGGAACAAAACAATATTTCCAGGAGGTACAAGGCACTTTTACCAGGCACACATGAAAGAAAGGCCCCCGCTGTGCGCGGCAGTTACCCCTGGATTTACTGCACATCAGCAGATGTTCGCTGAACGAAGACGTTCCCTGAACTCGTCTCTTGCCTACTGTCTTCCTCCCCAGTGTATTTCCTCTGCGAATTACAGAGATAAGTATCTCCTCCTTTCATAATGAACCTTGGAGCTCACAGAGGACTGAGTCTTCTGCCTCCTCCCTGGGTAGTCATTTATCTACTCTGCAGCACATTTTCATTATTCTGTTTTAAAGAGCAAGGTCTATGATAGACCTATCTAGTTATAGGGGTCAGATAGGCTTGTTCTTACAGACTGTAGTCCCTCAGACCCATCCTTAAACCTGAGATAGAAAAAAATAAAATCCTGTAGACCGGAATGAGTGGCCTCCTTATATGAGTGGCTTATAAATGCAGAGGAGTTTTATGCCTTTACTACCTAACTACATAGTGAAAGCCATTATTAGTGAAAAAGCACATTGCAAACATTGTACAAATGATATCAAGTTCATTTTATTGACAATTGAATTATCTGAACCAAAAAGACAAGTAATTTAATGGCCTGTGCTTTCATGGACTCATTTACCCAGATTCAGAAGGAAAGTTACCCTGGTTGCCACCAAACCCTAAGTACAATACAATCCCTTACCTGGTTGTACTCCAAGGTCTCTGGAACACAGGCTGTGAGGGAGGAAGTCCCGGAAGCAAGTGCAGTCTTTTCAAGAGCAGCGCTGTGTTCTTAGTAAAATATTTTCCAGAGCTTTGTTGTACTGATTTAGGAAATATTCTAGGCTCTCTCTCTCTCTTTTTTTTCCTGTCTTTCTGAGCACATAGCATATTATTGCCTCACTAGTATGTCTGCTGTCTAGTGCCATTCAACACTAACCTTTCTTCTTGAGACAGTTCTTTTTTTCTTTCTTTCTTTCTTTCTTTCTTTCTTTCTTTCTTTCTTTCTTTCTTTCTTTCTTTTGTGTGTGTGTGTGTTTTAGGGAAGGATCTAAGGTGTTCAGGGTTTCACTACAAGATCAGACTCATAGTGACCCACCTGTTTACAGCCTCCTAAAAGGTGGGATTATGGGTGCACACCACCACATCCTGTCTCAACTGCTGTCTCAGTATTCCTGGGAGAGGCGCCAGCATGGCAGGCCTGCGGTTCAAACACCTGGCCCCTGTGCTTGCTTGCAGGCACATTAATCTGCTGAGCTATTTGGCTGGCCCAGAGACTGTTCTTCTTTAAATGTTCTCCAATCTCACAAATCTATACTACATATTTACTATCTATAACCTCGTACATTAAAACTCAAAAGGGAATGAAAACTCAGATGAGGACTATACTATCAGAAGTATTATTTTGAAGCTTTATTCAGGATATTGTTTCACTTTGGGTAACACATCTAGTAACTGCTATGTAATTAATTGACAAAATTACACTTGTAAAACAAACAACTCTGTTGGGTGGTAGAATTTGACCCATGATGTTACTACAAGATGTTATTAGTTCGCCATCAAACATTCACCCTTGGGAAACCAAGAAAGACTATGATATTGAATGGTGAAACACCAGTCTGAAACCAACTTTATTCCCCAAAACCTCACACAAGATAATTATGTCACAGAAATATATGGGATAAATTTCTGTATGTATAACATCTGTCTCAATAGGCCAATAAGAAACTTAAGCAAAGAAGTGCATGTAAAGAACCTCTTTATAGATGCCCATCTGTCCTGAAAAATGAAACCTGGAGAGAATACTACTTTAGGCTTCCAAGGATCAGAGTGGGAAGATAAACTGCTAACCAAGATGTTCCACAGCATGTTGCTACACTATTTCTGATAGAATTATATCAGACAAAGGCTGCTGTCCTAATTCGGGTCTTTGTTGTCATCCTCCTTCGTCTCTTTTCCAAACAACTCCCTGCCTTTCATTATTGAGTATTTCTTTTCCTTTTCTGTGTTACCTCAGAAGAATACACAGCAAGCTTGGAATTCAACCTTGACAATCATTATTACTAAAAAAATGTGTCCTGCAGGGCTGTTTATGATATAACAACATACATATAGACCAACAAATAAGTTTTAGGAAAATAAAGCCTTAAGGGGCATTTTCTCCATCTGTGGAGTAAATTTCTTTCTCAAGAGTTATGTGATACCTTAGGTGTCCCTGAGTCACTATTCAAAAATGAATCAATGATCATGAAATACAGTTTATTGTTCTGCTCCACTCTTATTTTGTATGCTATGAACGCTGGATTTTTCTCATGGAAATCTGACCTTCCATATGAAAAGACAGTAGCTGATCAATCAGGGAATACCAGGGATTGCTGTAATGTGAATGTCCCACTGCCGCCATTACTTCCGTTACAGTCCTAAGCCTCACAGTCATGGTAAAAGGGGGCTATGAATTGTGGAACATTATTAGGTCATGAGTTCTGGGCCCTCATAAAGGAGATGAGTGCTCTTAGAAGCTCAGCGACAGACGCCACTCTCCTTCACCATGTACGTGCATCTCTGGAAGGCATCATGAAGAGCCACAAGTGAGTCCTCATGAAGGATGAAATCAGCTTTGGCTGGAGCATGAGTTTCCTAGGCCCCAACACTTTGATGAATATTATTCAGTTGCTTAGAAATTGTGTTTACAATATTTTTCTTATTTTTAATGCTATTTCAAGGAGCACAAGTGTTATGGTTTATGTCTAGTTGCCCCCCCACCCCCAAAGCCTCATGCAATTATTGGCCCAGACTTCTAGAGTTTGAGACTTCAGTGATGATCTACTGGGATTCCGTGTTTTCCTTCTGTTGGGATTATGGTCTGAGTACTGCTGGGTGTGGCCTGATACCGTAGGCTAAGGCAGAGAGCTTGATGTAATTTAAAGAGAGGGACAGACTCGAGCTGTTGCTCTGCTGCTGTGATTGGTTGGCTGCCTCTGACAAAATATTGTTGCTGTTCCACTGCGGGAACTGCTGCTCTCTGCCATGTGCCTCTCTGCCTTAGATCCAGCCAAGTGTAAACTGAAACCTCCAGTAACTGTGAGCTAAATAAGTCTTTCCTTCCTTTGTTTTGAGTGTCGGATATTTGTCCCAGCAATGAGTAAAAAATAACTAAGACAATATGCAAATAGCAGAAGCAAAGACAAAAAACACAGTAGTTAACATATATGGTACAGAATTTCAAAAAAAGAAGAAACATTGTTCATAGTATTTTGTATCAACCCAATTTGGTGAAGTTGAGGGGAGTTTATCACTTTTCCTGCTTCATATATGTGTATATTGTGAGTCCAAAAAAACAGACAAATATGCAAGATTTATCAGTTTTCATTTTTTTATATATAGTTGGTACAGGGTTTCATAATGCAGCTTGGACTCATAGTAATCCTCCTGTCTCAGCCTCTCGAGTGCTGGGATTACGGGTGTGTGCCACCACACCTGGTCTCTGTGGCCAGCTCAAGGTGCCTAGGAGGCTGGGCCGGCACAGCCTGATGCTCGGGATCCAATTCTGGGCCCTGCGCTTGTCTAAGCAGGCACTTAGTCCACTGAGCTATCACATGGGCCCAAGATTCATTATTTCTCACATAGTTTAAATATTTCAAAAGTTAAACTAGTTTTATAAATATATTTTGAAACTATGTGAGAGTTTGTGAAATGAGGACATACCAAAGATAAAATTTATAATAAATTATTAAGTAGAATCATCCTTTTAATATTGTCATTTATTTATTTGTCTTTTATGTCATTTTCTCTGTTTATCTGATATATATATATATATATTAAATATATAAGCTGAAATTATTATTTCTTTTCTCCAATGTATCTTAGTGTCTAAAAGCTACATGTTCTATATGAAAAAATAAACCACTACATTTTTTTTTTTTTGTCTTTTTTTGAGACAGGGTCTCACTATGCAATTCAGGCTGGCTTTGAGCTCACTTTTGTAGCCCAGGCTGGTTTTGAACTCACACCGATCCTCCTGCCTCAGCCTCCTGAGTGCTGGGATTACAGGCGTGAGCCACCACGCCCGGCTAACCACTACATTTTTTAAACCCTCAGTTTTATGATATAGACATACAAACATTACTTTCAATATGAAACGTACTTTAAAGATAAATTAACTAAGAGCTACTTTAAATAAGAACATAATCATATTGTGTGCATATGAACTCAATATGTGGTAGTGTAACTCCCCTCTAACTGAGCCAGAATGCTAACCAACCTGATTTCAGTTAAGTATTCAAATAAAAACTTGATTAAATGTATGATTAAATAGGTAAGCTTAAATATGTGACATGTGAATGCCAATGTTAAATTTTGTGCTAATACACTCTACAGTGAGGATATGTTAGGATAATTAAAGTGCTAGGGAAAGAATTATTTTCAATACTTCATCAAACACAATTAAATTTAAGTGAACTATGCTTTACAATGAAGCTAATCTACCGAAAATATTGCATTTCAGTGAATTCGAGATAACCTGCTTACTGGAATGAATGCAAATTTAGCATTCTAGAAGAAACGATGGACAGTTTGAGCAATGTATTACCTATTGTACCATCTGATCAAAATGTAGATAAATGTGCATTTCTGATATGGATATCTATAAGAGTATTTTCTATGAGAATAAAATTGCAGGAAAAGGAGGTAGAGGAAGAGGGACGAAAGAAAGGAAGAAGCAGAGGAGGAGGAGCGCGAAAGGGAGACAAGATGGAGGCAGAGGAGGAGGAGCGCAAAAGGAAGAAGAAGAGGATTCAAAGTCCATAAAATATTTAACAGAGGATTTCTTCTTTTATCAACAATACTATTGTGTCACAAAAAGCATATGCATTTGCCTTATTTTTCACTTGAATGAATATATTTATTTTTCATCTTATTTCAGATAGTGTTCTGTTTCTATGTTCCTTACGATACAACAGTGACATTTGATCAGATCTATAAAAAGGGACAAACCTTTGATTAATAAAAAGAAATAGAGTCTGTGCATAGCACACTAGAAAGTGGTTTGATTTAGTGATTGATTTAGGCATCATATAAGCAAAACTTCCAGTACTTCAAAAGTGATATCAAATATAATCTTTTTATTAAAGGCATGGTATTTCAGAGATACATATGCCTACATTAGCATGGAATTTCACACTTAAAATCAACTATCCCCTTCCAATTGTGTGGTTATGTAAATATGGCGAGACTAATTTGAGTAGTCATTACGATGATGCTCACTATTGTGCAAATAAAAAGATAAATGTACAAAATATGGATATACTCAATATTCGGCACACCTGATCAGGACCGAGACATAATCATTTTTTTTGTCTTTTTGAGACAGGATCTCGCTATGCAGTTCAGGCTGGCCTTGAGCTCACTTTTGTAGCCCAGTCTGGTGTCAAACTTGCACCGATCCTCCTGCCTCAGCCTCCCAAGTGCTGGGATTACAGGTGTGTGCCACCATGCCCAGCTCATAATCATTTTTATGTTTTGCAAATATTTGATAGATGTACAGATGGGTGGGGAGATAGATAGATGGATAGATAGATAGATAGATGACAGGGAGTTGAATTATTCTTATTTACAGCATTTATATCCTTGAAAGCTGGATAACACTGAATTAATGAATTCTGTACCAATGCTCTTATGAGAAATACCTGAATCTCCATTGAGATTATAACCACAGTTTTATCATCTGATCAAAAGAGATTTTTTTCTTCCATGTGTTACTGTATAAATCTATCTTATTATCAAAGAAAAGGTTTTAATTAATTATCATGGACCTCATGACAAATAACTTATCTAATACACAAACTTTTAAATGTACATCACAGAGATCCTGTCTGCAGAAACATAAATAACACCACACGAGGTTACTTGTAACATGTAAATCAGTGTCAAAAAAACATTCAAATGTTAAAAAAAAAAACCTGTCATTAGTTAAGCATGCATAAAGTAGTTTGCCAGTATGAGTTCAAATAAGACAAAATTGTCACATTGCTCTTCAGGAGAAAATATATGTATCAGACAAACACAAGTTTTCACTATTGTGCATATGTCTCATATCAACCAAGGAGTATCAATTTCAGTATGAACAAATAAATTGTAACTGGCAGATTTTCACCTAGTTAAAATGAAAATAATGGAAATGGACTTCATGTGCCTATATCCGTGGTAATATAAATAATTCATTTTATTCATAGTAGAGTTTCCTTAGATGGAGTTGGTACATGCAGGTAGCAAATCATAATTCATTCTTCTCTTCCCCTTTCCTTTCTTTCCCTTCCTCTAAAACTTGATCCATTTCCACTTAGAGAAAGATATGTTTTTCTACATCCTATTGCCTAGCTTGCTGTTTGCTCTTTTTTTTATTCTTCATCTCTCATGTAAGTAAAACCATGAGATATTTACATTTGCATGACTGATTTGTTGCAATTCATTGAACATTGTTGTAAAAGTGCATGCACTTTTTTTAGAAGTGACTCAGATTCATAATTTTTTTTT